>JAUOBV010201795.1:0-11926 GCA_032360425.1 Rubia occidens
GATGGTTTGCGGGATGCGGGAAAGAGAGGTGTTAGGTCATTCAATGGTGATAGGAAAAGGAAAAGTATGGATGCTGGGGTAACGGTTGAAAATGAGGAAAGGGATTCTGATAGGAATGCAGGGAGATTCATAAGAAAGCCTATCTATAAAGCGAGGCAGGATAAGCGTGGGGATGATGTTCATGAGGTTCGGGCGAGAAGAAAAGAGAAAGGGGACAGGTTTGATCGATCAAACAAGAATGTTTCATTGGTTAGAAGGAAGAATTACAGCCAAGATGAGTTTTTAGAGAAGAAAAATGCACGGCGCAATGTGATGGGTGAGCCTGCGAAAGATGGAGGATTTAGAAGTGGTAAGGTGCAGAAAGATTATGAGAACAAATTCGAGGTGACAAAGCAATCAGAACAGGAAGAAAGAAAACTTAGCCCCATTTCCCCAAGAAGGTCTTTAAAGAAGAAGATTGAGATTAAAAAAAGTTCCAAGGTCAATGACTCAGAAGGGGTGGATGAACCGGAGAAGAAGAAGAGGCGTCGGATTAGGATAGACCGGTATGATACATCAAATAAGAGGCTCGATGATGGAATAGAAAGTAGTGGTGGTAAGTATTGATGATGCTTTTTTGCCTGTTTGCTCTCCTCCACAACATATCGCCTATGTTGCTACTTCTCCACAACATATCGTCTATGTTGTTATGTTTTTCTTTCTCTGTAACTAGATGGTTCTTCCTGCGTTAGTCTTTCCCATCTCATTTTTTGTTCTTTACGCTCTTGCATTTTTTATCCTTCTGCTTACTATGCAGATATTGCTCAAAAGAAGGAAGATGATTCTGTTCAAAAAAAGGAAAACGATTCAAACCTTGGTGTAAATGCACAATTTCGAGCCATAGTTCCCAGCCGCTCTATCCTTTCCTTTGTTGAAGACAATGTAAGTTCTGGTTTCTGGCCTTAATGTAATGTATTTCGGGAGAACAGGTTAGAGATTATGTTTTGTAACTTTTGATTGAAAGTACAACTGAAATGGTTATTGATAATTCTTGTAACAGTTATTGGGCCGCAGGCGAGAAATTGACTTTCGGAGGGCTGGCTACAACACTGAGCTTCCTTTCCCTTTAGATAATATTCCACATTCTTCAAGCTCAGAAAGGGAGCGAATTGAAGAACCAGTATGTCCATAATCATTCGTTTAAAGGGAATAGCTGTTGTTTACTTACTTGATTTCTTTTCTGCATTTCAAGAGGAATAATTCTATTGCTTCACATTAATTATCAGTGCGTAATCCTTTTATTATCAACTGTCAGTTTTCTTCGACATTCCACTCTGGTCTTATTTGCCTAAGTGGATGGTTGCTTCAGGAATTCACTACTCCCTTTCATTTTTACATCTTTGTGTGGGATGCGAAGAGAGAATTCAGACTATAAGCTAGATATATATGCAGCATGAGAGCATCAGATTTTTCGGAATATATCGATTTTCCTAACCAGTGTTGGTTAATTTCCGTGCAGGTATTTAGAAATAATTTGACATTTTTTGCCGCTGCAAAAGTCTCATCTTCATTTCCACCACCTGATCTTCCAGAGATTGCATTTGCAGGTTTATATCTCTATGACTGAGCATATTTTCTTCTCACACTCATACTACATATACTTTTAAGTTTATTACTTAGTTTAACTTGTTCACTTTTCATCCATGATATATGAACTTGTTTCATTGGTTGTTTTAAGTATATGTCACATGTCAACCTCATTTAAACAGTGAATGCACTTGTATCTGGGAGGACCAAACTGAATCAGGACATGGATTTCACAAATATGAATAATGAATTTCTGGTTTCACCCTTAATCATCCAGTATAATAGTTGAAAGATGATATACCACAGTACAGTATTCATGTAGTTGACACAGAGTGCTGCAAGATAAACCTTTTTCAGTGCTTTGCGATAATTATAGGTAATTGCATTTCCATATTCAGAGAAAATATTTTTCAACTATTTAATTATGATAATGAATAGCATCAGACTGAGGCCATTTTGCTCAATGTCTGATAGAGTTGTATGGAGGGCGTATTGATATCCTATCCAAATACCTATATGAGTTTCTCTAGTTATTATTTGCTTCTTGCTCTTTTATTTGAGAGTTATCTGGCTACTGCAAAATTTCAACCTTATCGAGGATGCTGTAGTTAATCCTGACTTAAACATTTCTTCAGGAAGATCAAATGTAGGCAAGTCATCTCTCCTGAACGCTCTAACCAGACAGTGGGGTGTTGTGCGGACATCAGACAAGCCCGGCCTTACACAGGTGCTGTCTCAGTCCTTTGACTTTGAATAATATTTAAATTTTGTGAGATATTGTTGCTGACACATTTATTATTTTTAATTTCTCGGTAGACAATAAACTTTTTCAATCTTGCAACAAAGCTATGTTTGGTTGATTTGCCTGGATATGGATTTGCTTATGCAAAAGATGATGTCAAAGAAGATTGGGAAGAACTTGTAAGTATGCATATTGAGTGTAGTCTCAGCATTTTCTCTGTTATTATCTTTAGCTAGGATGATTATCCGGGAAACAAATATTACAACAGTCACGTTTGTAGTTGGCATGATGATTTGATCTCAGATTCCTCAGCACTCTCACTGAGCTTTATATTCATTGTTTGTAAATGCTTTTTCCCAGACTGAGTTATCAAATGTTTCCTATAGTGTGTGGATCTTAGGTTCAGGGGCGGAGCCAGGATACATACGTGGAGGGGGCTGATCTATCAATAATTTTAAAAAAATCTCAATTTTTTCCATTATCAGAGGGGGCTGATAATTTTTTTACTACCCAAATTCCCCGTAATTTTTGTCTCGGCAGGGGCTGGAGTTCCCCTCCATCCCCCATGTAGATCCGCCCCTGCTTAGGTTACATTATCATATAAATTCATATGAATTTTTAGAGAGCACATAAAATTGTTCAAAACAAGTGTTACATCCTTTTATTTAGGTTGGTTATTTTGGCATTCAGTTGTATGGGGTGGATAGAGATACGGAACTGAACCATGCCTGTGGTGATGATCATAATTGAATTGTGTTAAATTTAAAATAAATTGTGTTAATGCTGCCTGTGGTTGTTAACACACCAGAGTACATTTTTCCCGTCGTCACTGATATTCTTTATTTTCTTCAACTGGTGCTATGCAACTACTGCTCATAATTTTCTTCGTAACCATTCAATTTTGCAGGTAAAAGAGTATGTTTCAACTCGTGTAAATCTGAAGAGAGTGTGTCTTCTGGTTGATGCCAAATGGGGTATGAAACCTCACGATCGTCAATTTATTGATATGATGGAAAGGTAAGCGTAATCGTTCATAGGCAAATAATCTGAATTGTCACCTGTTGTCCATCGCTTTTGATATCAGTACAGACTTCATGTGTTGTTCTTGGAGTCCTAATTTTGATCAACTGTCCTACTTTTACGTCTATCTGTCATTCTTTATTGTTTGCATGATAATCCACAGGGCACAAGCAAAATACCAGATTGTCTTAACAAAGACAGACACGGTTTTCCCAATCGACGTGGCACGCAGAGCAATGCAAATTGAAGAGGTGAACACAACAGAAATCTTGTGATTTGTGAATTGATCCTTTGACTGTTTCTCATGAGACTAAATTGAAAATGGTGCCTCATTCTGCAGTGTCTCAAGAAAAACAAGTCTGTAGTTCAACCACTGGTAATACGGACTTAAGATCGTCCTAGTTTCCTTTTGGATGTGTGCTTTCACTGTTAAAAATCATTCTAACTGTCTCGACTTTTGCAGATGATGGTGTGCTCGAAAAATGGAGCTGGCATTCGGAGTTTAAGAGCAGCGGTGTCTAAGATCGCTCGCTACGTGAAACCATGAGAGGAAGGTATTTCATGATCCTCCTGGTGGTAGGTTCAACACAAACTTATGATAGTTTTCTGTTTTATCAACAAATTTTGCTGTTTCAATTGAAACATCTCCTGCAACACTTTTTCGCCCTATTGTTTACCTTTCCCCCCTTCCGTTTTCCAAATTCAGTCCATCTTACCTAATCTTTTGGTACTCAGTGATGAGGCAGGTACGCTAGATAAAACAATAGATTGCATTATGTCTTCATTCTTGGACATTTACATGGGACTCAGAATGTAAAGGAATGAGGACTACGAAGTAGTTTTTTTGGTTGCCTGAGGTAATTGAAACTTGAAGAAGCATAAGGCCGTGTTTGGTCTGTATTTACAACTAACTTCTCCTTTCCACCGAGAATTGCCTTATACTTTGAAAATAAACAGTCTTTTAGCAGTTTATCAAATAACTAAAACTGTTTAGCTTATTAGTAAAACGACTTATAAATTCTACTCCCTCTGTCCCACTAGTTTTGACCTATTTTTTGGTTAACTTTCTCAGATTATGTTTGACCATAAATTTCAATTAACACTATAATATCATCATGTGAGATATTGTTAGACTTCAATGTTTACGTATAATCTAAATATCAAATTTTAATGTACCATTAATATTCACAATTAAAGTTATTGATGGTCAAATATGATCTGAGAAAGTTGACAAAAAATAGGCCAAAACGGGTGGGACGAAGGGAGTATCATTTATGACAAACTAAGAAAGAAAGTAAGAAAACAAATGAAAAAAGAGAGTTGGAAATGGTTCACCTAATCTGCACAAGAAGTGTACGACATTTGGCCATCACTCTAATTAATTTTTTTAAAACCATTGCACCATTACCTACTACGCTTTAGTTGGACTACGTGTTTTCCACTTTTATAAAATGGACTTTGAATTGTTCATAACTTAAAAAAAGAAAATTGGATAGATTTGTCAACGGAGAATGAAGAGGAAATGTATTACGGAGTAGGTGAAACTGTTGTAGTGGCTCACTAGACGCCTTGTGCCAATGCATCATCTCCAATAAGTAAAGTGGCCACTTCTTTGGAATTTTAATTTTTGGACCATTTCTCGTTTCGAATGAATATAGTCCCATATCTATTTGGATTTTTACTTGTTTGACACTATTATCTATTAGATTTTGATCATATATTTTAGGGGTGACAAAATAAACCCGTAATCCCGGGTCAAGCGGGTTATCTAATATTAAACCTGTATGAGTATGAGTAAAATAAATAATAGGTAAAATGGGCAATGAGTCAAATGGGTAGTTGAAAAATATGAGTTGAACGAGTTGAGTTTGTAGGTTGACTGCGGGTTTACTCATATGAGTTAAAACTTAAAACCCTCGGATTTACCCATATGAGTTTGTATATAAACTCATATGAGTCAATATATGGGTTGAAACCCGCGAGTTTACCCATATGAGTTGGTATATAAACCCATATGAGTCAATATATGGGTTGAAACCCACGAGTTTTACCGATATTGATTGGTACATAAACTCATATGAGTTCATATGTGGGTTAAAACCGGCAGGTTTGCCCATTTTTGCCCTGTGAGTTAGAGTTTCAACCCAACCCATTTTGATCATTATAAAATAGGTTGAAATGAGTCATATCCATATTTTTTATATACACATTTTACCCAACTCATATTTGATCCGTCCGCCCATTTGCCACCCCTATTCATAATTTTAATTCAGTTCAGTTCAACTCGAAAAGAATAGTGCTTTACTCTTAAGTTGTTGCTAAAGTATATTTTTCTGGTTTATTTATCTTTATCCTATTGTGTCGCTAATGATATTAGATCATGTTTCAATAATTTTATATCATTTTCTACACTTTAGATAGCATAAAAAGATCTATCTATTTATAGGTGGAGGGAGTATCTACCAGACCATGTATGCATTCCAAAAATACCCGTTTTGTGTTAGTCATGAATAACTATCTAACGCACCCATTGTCAGTGAATGAGCAAAGCACATTAACATGATTATCAGTCAAACCTACCCAGCAGCATTCCACAAATTGGACCGACTTTACCTTTATTCACTCTTTTAAGCCTCTTATTCCTTGCCACATTCCCAAGTGTTCCCATAACAAAAATAAGTCCATTAAATTTATTTTCAAGTAAAATTATTTTAGTTAAAATGAAATTGAAAATAAGTAATTTAATAATCATAAATATAGTTTTTTAAAAAAAATCATACTGAATTGAACTGAAAGATAATTAAATTAATAATGCTTTCTTTATTCTCTTAAACTTGACACAATTATTATAAAATTATCACACATTCTTATATGATGGAAAATAAATTATTTTCATCCACTCATTAATTACTTATTCTCCAAATTTAATTATCTCTTCACAAAAAAAATCGCTCAGTAATCATGGAACTTATCTAAAAGAATGCCAACTAAACCCAGCATGGCAAACATTAAAAGAAAAAAATACTCTATAAAAGCTCCCAATTCAAAACTCAATTTGAATCATATAGGAGCAAATCAAATTGCACCCGTAAATTAAGCTCCCACAAAATAACAACGTTGAAAGTATTCCTCTCAGATCCCTAAATCATCAGAGAAAAAAAAAAAAAAAAAAGGCATTTACGAAGCAAACTTGAAATGCACCTTTGAGGCCTCGTGTCCTGTCGGTGCAAATCTTCCAGACACAACTCCGTAACCGCTTATAACCACCATCTCCTTCCTCCGTAATCTCCACCAATTCCCACCATGTATCCGCCGCCCTCCGCCGCCGTGCCGGAGCTTTCACCCTTCAAGAAGTCGTTTAAAAACCACCTCGACCACCACCTTCCGTCCAAAGCCGCCACCGTGGCCGCCGATCCCCGCTTCTGGCTGCTCGCCGCCCTCCTCTTCCTCCCGGCGGTCTTCATCTTCTACCCCAGCCCCTCGCCGCCGCAAATCACTCATCTCGGAGCGCAGCACCGCCCGATTATCTACATCCACAACTCGACCCGGAAGTGGCGCTCCAGATACGACGACCCGGAATGTGAGTCCGGCCGCGTCTACGTGTACGACCTGCCCTCCATGTTCACCACCGACCAGGTGCTCTACGAGTGCGACGATCTCGAGCAGTGGAGGTGGCAGTGTGGAATCGGGACCAACGACGGTTACGGCAAGCGCGCGTACGAGCTCGTCGGGATGTTGCCGGAGGAATTCCTCCCGGCGTGGTACAGGACCAACCAATTCGCCCTAGAGCTGATTTTCCACCACCGGATTCTGAATTACCGGTGCCGAACCACGGACCCGGAGACCGCGACGGCGTACTACATACCCTTCTACGCCGGCCTCGCCGTCGGAAAGTATCTCTGGATCGACGACATCCCCAAGCGCGAGTACCACGTCAAAATGCTACTCAAGTGGGTCCAGAACCAATCCTATTGGGAAAAAAGCAACGGGTCAGATCACTTTATAGTAATCGGGCGCATCGCGTGGGATTTTCGGCGGCTAACCGAGCCGGAGAAGAAGTGGGGGTCCAGCTTCCTCAACCTGCCGGTTATGCAGAAGGTCACGCGCTTCACGCTGGAGAAACCCGATGGGATCGACGAAGACCTCAGTATACCCTACCCCACCGGATTCCACCCCGAATCCAAAGCTCAGCTCCAACAATGGCAGAACTACGTCCGCGGACAGAAACGTACGAGTCTGTTCAGCTACATCGGAGGCTCCCACGGCAGCGGTTTGGACCACGATTTCCGGTCGTTGCTTGTGAACTACTGCCACAACGAAACGACGTCGTGCCAGCTCGTGGACTGCGCCATCACCGCCTGCAACAACGGCTCTGCTGATCTTCTCAAGGCCTATTTGAACTCTCATTTCTGCCTCCAGCCCAAAGGCGATAGCTATACGCGGCGAGGGGTTTTCGATTGCATGGTGGCGGGATCGATACCGGTATTCTTCTGGAACCGGACGGCGTATAATCAGTACCAATGGTTCCTGCCGGGGGATCCCAAGACCTATTCCGTGTTCATAGACCATGAGGAGGTGTTACAGGGTAAGTCGATCAGGAAAGTGCTGGAAGGGTATAATAAGAAGGAGGTGAAGAAGATGCGGGAGAAAGTGATTAAGACTATACCCAATATTGTGTACGCGAGGCCTAATGATAAGACGGAGATCATCGAAGATGCTTTCGACATTGCAGTTGAAGGGGTTTTGGGGAGATTCAAGTATGAGAAGATGTATGATGAAGAGTGGAAACCTGTTGACGATGATGACAGACTCGCAAGGTAAAGAAAGGAATGTTCGTCGTACACAGTTTTGGCAGTAGACTCTGATTGTACGAGGACATTGAAGTTCATCATGGATCATCCTTTACCGGTGCTGAGTGATACAAATAATGTTCAGGCCTCTATGAACGCTCTACTTGTCAGCTTGTAATAGACATATTTTAGTAGTCTGTGTGTTGAGTTTTTTAGAGCACAGCTAAGGATATAGCAGAAGAGAGAAAAGGTTGAGGTGTATTTTGTATTTAGCAACTTCACAGATCACTACTGATGTACAAAAGCATACTGTTCAACCAACACTTTGCAACTGATCTAAATTTAACACCAGAATTCCAAATTCTGATGGCTAGAAAATGTTTCTTCTTCTTAGCCTTGCCTATCCAATTGCATTCTAAATCCTCTAACATGTACTTACAAGTTAACCAAAAAAGCTACGTTCTGAAATCCAGAATGCACACCAAATTGTTGGCAAACCCGGCAGCAATTTTGTCACCTTGCGAATTCCATCCGACTTCAAAAATGCCTCCTTGTCCAGGATATCTTTTGATCACTTTGCCTTCTTTCACAGACCATACATGCAACGACCTATCAAGGGAACCACTGGCCAGGTACTTTCCATTTGGGCTAAAGGCAATAGTGTACACTGCTTCACTGCATATGCAATAAAAATAATACATTGCATGACCACATCAGCTAAAACAAAATAACTAAAGCCATATAGACTACATTGAAGTTAATTTCAACGGATCTGGTTTAAATAAGTTGCCCAAAACCTTTTGAAATGGTTGTGACAAGTGTTACCATGCTTAAGAAAGTAAATGGCCTAAAACCTAATGTAACATTTCTAGTAAACCACATCAATACTTTGACCGTTGCCTATAGTTTAGTAAACTTCCAGCCAACTAGGCCCACAGTTCAAACTTTTCTCATTATTACTATATTCATTCTTTAAAATGCATAAGAAATAATAGTATTTCACCTATGCCCAATCAAGGTGCTCAGAAGTCTTCCCTGGTGAACATCCCAGAGCTTCACGGTTGAGTCAAATGATGCACTGCACAGTATAAAGGTTAAGTCAACAAACTGTCTAATGGTTTGCAAACATGTGAAGAAGCAACTTGGGCTAAGACAGGACATTGATGATAAATTCACACTCCACCAGAAACATAAACAGTAATTGACGACATGACTAGAAAACATCCAACAGCAAGTAAACTTCCAAACACTTAAATCATTCAGCTGGAAATGGAACAATGGTGACAGATAAAGCAAGCTTGTGAGCATCTGAGAACCAGAACAGCAAAGTAAACTACAACATCTACTCAGGTGCTTGTAAGGAGTTAAAGAGCGAACCAGATAGCTCCAAAGACGAATTCATAACTAGCACAAAAGTGGTGCAATGAAAAAATAAGGTACTGTTGAAAAAACTATACATCTGAACTGGAAACCTTTTGTCAATCCAATCAAGAACCGTAAGCCCAACTCATGAAAGAATTTAACTAGTGAGCATGAAACCTTTTCGTGACCCCTGAAATCAACAATGCCGAATTGCCAATTCCCAGTGCCCAACTAAAGTCAAAATCTCTATTGAAATAATTCTGCAGTGTGCACATAGAAGAAAAAAACATAGGATGATCTTAACATTGCTTAAACATTATCATCAGAAATTAGGTCATATTGTAGCAATATAAATCTTGAAAAGCTAAAGTCAATGCCATAACTGATGCATAAGAATCAACCTAGCCAATACTAATGGCAAATTTGGATTGTTTCTGCCTGATCCAGTGGGGCTCCATCTGATATTATATATCTCCTACAAAATTAATGATCACGGGAAGCTTCAAACTAAATCTAGAAACCAATGGTTGTTGCATAAATTATTTTCCAACACAGAGTACTAATAAAGCATCAAACCTTTTCGTGACCCCTGAAATCATGGACACACTTGTCATGCTCCATGCTCCATATCTGCAACATTGGCTTCCAAGTGGTTAGAAGACTAACAGAGCAATCAGGAAAATGGACAGTCCAATAGAGCAAATATGCATTTCATATGGAAACCAACATACTATCTAGAGTGCTGAAATGCATAGAAAATAGACTTTCATGAGCACAAAAGTCACATGGACAATTGAGTAAAAACAGTTACTGTAAATGTAGGCTGTCCACATGACAAATTTGAAACATAGATTCAAGGGACAAGGTGCAGAAATGAACCTTTGCGGTTGCATCATCGGAGCAGGATGCCAGTAATGAACCCATTGGATCCCACTTGACACAATTAACTTCACCCTGAATCCAAAAAGTTTAAGGCTTAGGTCTCACATTTCATCAGAGCAGGATACAAGTGGGAATGGAACCAAGCTAAAAGGGCTTGCATAGTTCAACATTATCGAAGATTGAAGGTGTGCTTGGTTGGAGGTCTATGGGTAAGCAATGACTTTGATTATATGGCAGAGGTATTTGGTTAGATAGTATGCTATCATGGGTGCCAAGTCCATATACAAAAACTAGGCAGCAGGCCAATAGGTCATTCCCCTCTATTTTGGGGGTTATGGAGTTCATTACACTCCCTTTTAATTTTCAATGCTATTTATTGCCAATGCTTACTTCCAACCAAACAACACAATTATAATCATTTCCACTACAATATTATCATTCCTCACTATCAACATTATTATTCCTTTTACCATTTCCATATACAAACAAAGCATACCTTGAGTTTCAAAATATGTATAAATATGGCTAAAATTTGGTGCCAAAAAAACTCAAGGTCATCATAGATAAGTTAAAGGCTAATGACTCAACAGGAATGAGGCAATTCACAAATATATGAAACTTGGAATTCTATGACTTCCACCAGCAAAAGGTACTCTCAAATGTTTTAACTGCAGTATATGAATCAGAAAAGAAAACTTACCCTCACTTACTTAACATGGGGAACATGAACTATTAATTCGCCAATATCCATATCTCCAACGGATCGCGAGAGGCACAAACCTCCGGGCCAACATCTTAATGGACCAACCAACAATAAAATTACAAAATTGTAAGATCGGGTATCAGCTAAGGAGAAACAGCCTAAGACCTTTTGAAGAAGACCTGAAATCAGGAAGATGTTAAAAAAAGAATTGTGTTTATCAAGCAAGTGGAAAGGTAATTTAATCCAAGCTGATAAACATCAGAATCACAAAACTGCAGACAAATAGCAATGCAGCCACAGGAATATGTCTAAAGTATTCACCGCATGTTAGGTGGCCCAACATTACACTTGAGGTGATCCGTTCCCTCCTGTTTGATTTGCAAATTATGTCAATACGTGAATATCCAACATTTTGCATTCCACAATGCAAAGGAACTTACTCTCCCTCATTGGTATCAAGCCTATGATCTGCATAGAGATAATATATTCCCCCTTCAGCCGATTCAATAATGGCACGAGAACCCCCAACCGATGCAACTATTATAAAGCATTAAAGAACACAGAATTACAAATTAACATAGACATATTCAGAAATACCTTTTCCCCCTTCCCAGCAACAACATTATCAAGAGTCAATTCCATTTGTCACATTCCGATTTCGTTCTGCCTCATTGCATTCATCTTCAGACGATAGCCATTTCCCACAGCTTTAACATCATTGTATCAAGAGAATGCAATCCGGTGAGGACAAACTGCAACCGCTTGATACTATGATGTCCAAGCATTCACCGGATGTTGGTTGAACCATTAAAATCAAGGAAAGGGCAAATATCCCTTCCGATGCCTCACCACTGCCCTCTA
>JAUOBV010201901.1:0-11925 GCA_032360425.1 Rubia occidens
GGGACAAATTGTAAATAAGAATGATATGGATTGGATTATAATAAAAATAGATGGAGGGGGGGGGTGCTGAATTCGTAAATAAAAAAATATAGGGATTGGATTTGTAATTAAAAAAGGGTGCAGGGGATGGATTTGTAAATATAAAGATGAAAATTCCTTTTTACCTTCAATTTTATCAAAAATTCAGCAATTAACGGTCAAAACTTCAAAGTTAACGGTTTGACTGGACAAAATGGTCACTACTTTGAAGTTTTGTTAGTTGAGGGGCAAAAAATGTTCAAAAAAAAAGGAGCAAAAGGTGAACGATGGAGGGAGTTATGGGGTTTTCCAAGTCGTTCGTCCTATTTGAATACAATAAAAATTAATTATTTTATGCTATTTCATTCAAATTATTTTAAAAGTAATTATTTATATGTTGAAATTAATTTTAAAAGTTTGTCATAATTATATATATCATTGCAATAAATAAAAGTAAATTTCAGATGACCTTACTTGTCTTAATAATTATAAAGTGTTCTCATTTAACAGTTAGTCGGTTTAAAATAAAACTTTGTCATACATAAATAAATAATATGCTTACATATTTCGATCAAAAGTACTCTATCACTACATGAAAAAAATCTAAACATTTTGTTATTTCAGATTATGTAAATCTTTTATTTTTTTTCAGTGATATATGTAGGGGAAGATTCAGGTGAGAATATCTACTTATGTGAGAACACCCATTTGTGTGAACAAATCTGAGCCATTGAAATATTTCGATCAATGGCTGAAAAGGTGCGGGAAATCCTTAAAAATTTCTGACCCTTACTCGGATAAAAGAAGAAAACGACCCATCTAACTTCTTTCAATCTGTCACGTTCTATCCACGGTTCCCATCGAAACACACTAGTCAATCGTTGGGGCCCAATCAGAGACGGTGGTGTTTGCAGGGGGTGGCGGAGAGCAGCGAGATGATGGAGAAGGTGAAGTCGGCGGAGCTGGTAAGAACGAATTCTAATAGTTTGAATAACCATGGGCAGAATGTTGAACTCTTGCTTATCTTGAGACTTGATGAAATAACACTTGTCGCTGTCTCACCGCATTGTTTCCTTGATCCAGGTGCTCGAACTTTGAACTAGGCTATAGCAAGGAGATACAAGAACAGTGTCCTCGTGTGTTCAAACAATAGTAAGGCCACTCTGGCCAAGTGTCTACACATATGGTCTGCAGCCTATTCCCACTGGGTGCAAAAATTCAGATTTGACATACCTGTGGGATCATGCTCACATTATTGTTTTATGCTTCCCTTTTCTTGTACAAGTCTGGAAGTGGTGGAGCTTTGAAGGAAAAGTTTTCTTGCAATTTTCTCAGCTTCAATTCTGCGTTTTCCTGCACAAACAACCAAATGAAGAACACCTTAATGAATCATGAATGTGAAGTTCCATCTACTGCAGTAGCCTAATGTGATTGTGTACGACTGGCTCTATATTTTTTCCAAGTTATTTTCGTAGCACTTCTAGTTTATAAAGCACCTACATGCTTCACTTGAGGCACTTATAAGCCGTAGTTAAAGCACCCACAAGTTATTATTTAAAAACCTTATAATTACATTCACTCCAAGCATGAGAGGAGAGATTTCTCCAACCCGAATAGGCATCGACGCAGCCTGGAGGAACAAGCAGAAATACCAGAAAATGTGAAAGAAGGGCATTTTGAAATTTTAGCAGCCGAGACAAAGAAGCCAAGGGGATTTGTAGTTAAACTACAATCACTGTACAATCTGCATTTTTTAACTATATTAAGAGGGCAGAAGAACAGTAGGAATTCGAACACAAGGGTGTTCTCAACCTGAGCTGATGTTTTTGGTTGGCTTTCAATCTCAATAAAAATAAAAGTAAGTGTAGCCTTCTAGGATTCATACAGATTTGGTACATAACAATGAGGATCATGATTTGAACTGAAAAACAATAAAATGGAAAATGTTATTTCACCTCCGCGCAATTGTTTGCACCAACTGGTTCTCTCAAGCACGTCCCCGTGGCATTAACGGCCACTTCAGTAGATGCATCTTCTCTCTATTTCAGGTATAAAATACAGCTACTTCCAAATTTCCGTTTCATATGATCATTGCATTTGTACTTTCTTTTCGAGTTATTATTGAAGCACCTACAATCATAATTCAAAAATCCAACAACTTATGCTCGAATCACCAATAAGTAATACTTGAAACACCTGCAAACTATACCAGGAGAACCTTCGATGTATGTTTAAAATACCTTCAATGTATATTTGAAGCACCTTCATACTATGCCCGGAGCATCTTCATACTATACCCGGAGAACCTTTAGTGTATACTTGAAGCACCTTCTAACTATACCATAAGCACCTTCGATTTACACTTAAAGTACCTTTAATGAATACTTGAAGTTTCTTCAAACTACACTTGAAGCAGCTCAATCTACACTTGAAGCACATGCTTATTTTAAAGGACCTACAAGTATATGAAGCACCAAAAAACTTAAATAACCTACGAGTATAACTTGAAGCACAAAAAAAACTTAAACAACCTACGAGTATAACTTGAAGCAAATACAATATTAAATTAAGCACCTACAAGTATAGTTTGAAGCACCTCGAAGTTATTCATAAGCACCTAACAGTATAGTTTGAAGCACCTACAAGCATAGATTAGAGAACATACAAGTTAAATTTAAAGCACCTACAGGTATAGCTTGAGAACCTACAAGCATAGCTAGGAGAAAATAGCTCATAAACCTAGTTTAATGTTAAATATTAGTTGAGCTCTAAAAATGGGGAAAAAATCAAATCGCAGGGGCTGAAAAAGATAAGGTTCTTTGACATTTTTCTTCCTAACACTCTGTTGCTCAACTTAATTATCAAACATAAGATACAGAATTTCCTAAAACTTAGCTTCACAAAAATGGTTTGCTCTTTTGAATTTCACCTCAACAAACGAACACAGTACATAGATTCTTTGCTAAAATATCCTAAAATTATAGTTATTTCAATTTAACTCCAAACCTACAAACATTTCTCAGACAAGTACACAACCTTCATAATGATGGAGGACCAAAACCAGAATCCTCCGGCGGTGGCGGTGAGTGTTTCTGGTACTTCCAGCATACAGAAAAGGTTGCATTTAAGCGAAACCATTCATCAAAGTAGAATGGAAGCAATACGCGGGTACGGTTATGATCAAGTCTTTGGTCAGGCTTGTAGTCGCTCAGACAAACAGCGCATACATTGTCTTCGCGTATGCTCTCGCTCGCCACACTTTTCGGGAGAGGAATTGAGGAAGATGTCAGACAGTCAATATAGAGAAATTGAGAAGGAGAAGTGGAAGTGGATGAAGGACCCGATTTGGTTCGGACCCGATTTGGTTCTAACCCGATTTTAACCCATGAAGGAACCGCAAATTTTTAACTTCAGCAATCCTTTATTATCATAGATACTAAATCACATCCATTCAATACACTATTTCAATGGCTGTGATTTGTTCTCACATAAGTAAGTGTTCTCACAGACATGTGTTCTCACATGATCTCAATTCTATATATATATTCATGTATATATATAGTATAATGAGATATTTATGATTTTAAATATATCTTTAGAAGTTATATATTTTAACAAGTTATGATTGATTATATTAGTAAAGAGTTAAAATCAATAACATATTATAATATTAGTATGTTATTTTAGACAATTTTGGTTTAGGTTAGTAAAAAATGACTCCAATATCCTCAGTTGACAACACCATATATAAAACAAGACTTTTTTTATAAATAAATAAATAATATGTATACATATTTCTATCAAAAGTACTCTATCGTTGACCGAACATTTTGTTATTTCAAATTATACGAATCTTTGAAATTATTTTAGAGATATATATACACACATATACACATACACAGTACAATTGGATATCTATGGTTTTAAATATATCTTTAGAATTTATATATTTTAATGAATTATGATTAATTATATGTATAGTAAAGAATTAAAATCAATAACATATTATAAAATTAGTATGTTATTTTTAGACAACTTAGGGTTAGGTGAGTCAAAATGATTTAAATATCCTCGGTTGGCAGCACCATCATACCAAACCACAGAAAGCAAAAAGTTTATATAATATGGTACTTCGGTAAATATATTAAAAAACAAAAGTGTGTCACTAAGTGAAACAAAGAAATTAGTATTTTTCAAGACTAATCATATCCAAGCAGAAGCAAGCACAATTTTTTTTATGTTGGGTTTTGCATGTGGGGATATGAGTGTCAAATCAAAATTTGACAAATGTCAAATTTAAATACAATTAAGGAAGAAAATTAAGGATGAACTTAATTGTAAATTTTTATTAACACTTTTCACTTGTCAAATTTTATTTTGACTCTCACCTCCCCACATACAAAATTTTGAGCAGCCAAAATGCATCAGGAATACATAATCATGTACATGATCTCGGTAATGTTTGTGAGCCCTATCAAAGACCCCCACCTGCAAAGCATAACTTGTGTGAACGAGGGTATTCCTTTAACTTCTCTCTAACTTTTCTCTCATCCTTTCCCTACTTCGTTGTTGCAAATAACGTAAACAACCTACTCTACCCCATCTAACCTACTCCCATCTCCGACAAAATCCTGCCGGATCTCACGGCGGAGCCATGGCAGCTCCACCAATCTGTGACAGCCTGCCGATGTCGTATGCTATGGTCACAAACGCTTCAACAAAAAAATCCCAATCACTTCAACTTCATCCCCAAACTATTTACAGAGGCGAAATAGCTTGCCTCTATAACACAAATGACATCTATGCTCTCTCCAGTGGTCTCCGATATGCCCTAATTGGGAAATTCTCCCAAGGTTGCCCTCCATGGAAGCTCTGTGCAAAATTCTATCAACTTTGGGTTACAAGAGCGAAATCAAGCTAGGACTCATAG
The DNA here is from genome assembly GCA_032360425.1 of Rubia occidens. Taxonomy (NCBI): domain Eukaryota; kingdom Viridiplantae; phylum Streptophyta; class Magnoliopsida; order Gentianales; family Rubiaceae; genus Rubia; species Rubia occidens. The sequence goes on from JAUOBV010201901.1 coordinate 4,949, forward strand.
ATAATTGACACATTCTCCTCCAATTCAACTTGGAGAAGGACTACAAAGAATGTTGGCTGAATACTGTATGGAAATGCAGCCAATTCCTAATGAGAGTGCTGAAATGAACTCCCAATTTTGTGCCAGAGGAGGAGACTTCCATTGCGCCAATGTTGGTAAAAATTAAAAGCACTCTGGCATACTACCACCGGTCGGAGGCAGTTGCATATATAAGCTCACAACTAGGTATCCCCATTTGAGAGGATGCTGCAACCAGAACCTTGGCCAGACCCTCCATAATTCGTTCCTGCGTTCAATTGGGTCTCAATAAAGAAAAGGTTTATCAAACTACACTAGGATCTATAGAGGCAAACACTAGGTTCCCAATAGAGTATGAAAACCTTCCTGCTTACTGCACTTCATGTAAAATGATAGGGCATAGTCACACATCATGTAAAACTAATCTTAGGTAGGCAGCAACAAGGAAATATCAATGTAAATGCTAACAGGCCTACTAGACTAGGAAAGGTAATCAGGATGAATACTACTCAACCTCATAAACCTGCTGTTAGGAAAGAACATTCATCAGGTCTTATAATAAGCCAAAAGGAAAATGAAAGTAACAAACAAAAACTTTGAAATCTGCCACAACCTGAGGAACACACTTTAGAAACTGATCCCAAGGAACTAGGTACATAAAATACAGATTACCTCTCAAAAACTGAAATACTAGCTGTAATCAAACTTAAAATACACTTTACACAGTTTACAGGCCAACAAGTTTGGAAAGTTAAATCTCCGAGAATTTCAAACCTAACCCTTTCCCTGGATAACCATTCTAAGGAAAATAGGCAACCCTTTGAGGCTGCCAACCCTTTTGCTATTTCACAGGTTTTCGATAATGATAATACCATAGAATCAACAAGAGATTGGATGATACAAAGATTTCGGACAGCCCCAACATCACCTGAGAAAGGAGATAAAAAGGATGACAATCATCCTCAGGGCCAATTATCCAATAACTATTACCCCCTGCAACTTGAACACATTTAAAACTCCTTATCAACTAGGTTACTAATTCTATCTCTAATATACAGGAAAGTGAAATACTGGATGCAGAAAATGCAAACCACACTGGAGAAGTGCTCGAAGTATAATAGTCAGATAACAATGTTTCAGAGGAAGAAAATAAACGAGCCTCGGATCCATAGGAAACCATTGTAGACAACCAGCAAATAAAAAATAGGAGAATACCAAAACAACAATGCTCAGGAACCACCAACATTTAATCAGGTCCTCATCAGTTTAGTACTAAAAAAACTTGTTAATGTAATTAACTTCTGGTATGGAACACTAGAGGTATTTCCACCTCAGTTAATGCTCTTAAAAACATCATTTTTAACCATAAAGTGCAATTTCTAGCAATCATTGAACCAAAGCTAATATTGGACTAGAAAGGTTTGTACATACACAAACTAAATTTTCACATTAAAATTGATACAATACATGAAAAAAATATGGTTATTCTATAATACCTCAATAAGTGTTAAATATATGAGGGAATTTGACCAGTTTATTCATGTAAATATCTGTTTTAGTACTGAACTACCAGCCTTAAATATACTGATTATCTATGCTAAACATTCTAAATTGTTCAAGAAAGGATTTTATAAGGCCATTACTGACTTAACAAATCCAAATTAGAAATACATGCTGGCTGGTGATTTATTGTTATCAGAAAAATGGAGGAATACAAAGGTCCTAGTACTCCAAAAACAAACTCCATCTTAGATTTCGACAATTTTATTCAGGAAAGTAATATTTCTGAATTGAATACGGTGGGTAATTAGTTCACATGGTCCAATGGTAGGGCTATTCCCAAAATTAAGATATTAAATAGAATCTTAGTTAACCAAAATTTCCTATCTCTAATCCCTAATGCCATAGTGCAGATTATGAGCAGATTCACATCCCTAATCATATGCTGATAACCCTGCTCAACTCCACAGAATCCAAGCCCAAATCCTTCAGACTTTAGGATATGTGGTTTGAAAGGAAATCCTTCATAAATATGATTAAATCAAGTTTGAATACCCACATTCAGGAACAGAGAATGCTAGGTTTCCATCTTAAACTAAAAATATTTAAAAATGACATTAGAACTTGGAATGCTAACCACTTTGGCAATATCTAAGACAACGTTTAAAAAGTTGAACAAGAAGTGAGTAGGTTAGAAATAATCTATGACACCACACAGTTGCTTGAAGATAGAGCCAAAGTAAACCATGCGAAAGCTAAGCTGCTTAAAAGACAAAAGGAGCAAGAAATTTTGGAAGCAGGAAGCTAAAGTAAAATGGTTAACTAAAGGGGACCTTAACACAACATATTTCCAAAATACCGTAAAATAAAGGCAAGCAAGATCAGGAATTTAAAAATTAAAAATGAGAGAGGTGAGTGGATACTTAATCAAGAACAGATTGGGGAAGCAGCTGTAAGATTTTATGAAAACCCTTAACTGATGAAAACTTAGATTCCTCGAGTCTAGTTATGCAACATCTCACACCCATAATCACTCTACAAATCTCAGATTTGGATAGTCAAAAACTGCTGCAACCAGTGACAATGCTGGAGCTTAAAAACGTAGTTTTCCTTTGGACCTAATGGCTTCCATGGTTTTTTCTACAAAACAAAGCTTGGGATATTATCAGTCCAGATCTGTTGCAGGCTTTTCTAGAATTCAAGGTGGATTTTAGCTGCCTAATTCCATAGCTCTAGTACTTTAATCACTCTTATTCCCAAAAAACCATCCCCGTCCAGTTTCTCTGATTTTAGGCCAATCAGTCTGAGTAATTTTCAAACAAAATACTCATTAAAATCTTAACAGAAAGGATTAAGCCATTTATGGAAAATATAATTTCCCCTGAGCAATTAGCTTTCTTATCAAATAGGGATATCATGGAGAACTTACTACTAATGTAGGAAGCTATAAAATTGACAGACAAGAAAAATAAATGCCTTAACTTAACCATAAAAATGGACATGATGAAGGCTTTTGATAGAGTGTCTTGGTCTATTTTGAACTCTCTGCTACCAAAAGTAGGTTTTCACGGTCATTTTGTGAAATTAATCCTAGGAAATCTAAATAGGGCACATTTCTCGGTCCTAATTAATGGAGCTCCAAAAGGATATTTCAAATCAACAAGATGTTTGAAACAAGGGGGCCCTTTGTTCCCTTTTCTTTTTAACTTGTTGAATGAATCTATGACCAGGGGCTTCAAAAAATTGGTTTATGAAGGCTTCATTCATAGATTTAGGATCCTTATAGGAACTGAACACATTACTCAGCTATCATTCGCGAACGACACTTTGATGTTTTAAAAGCTGAAAAGAAATCATTAATTAACCTAAAGGCATTCCTGGACCTTTTCCAAAGAGGAACTGGTTAGAGGATAAATTTTAATAAGAGTTCATTTTAAAATGGAAGGAAAATGAGTGTTAGGAAAATCTAGGAAATCCAGGCAGTAACAGGTATGAAACAAGGACTTATGCCCTTTATATACCTGGGGATTAATCTGTACAAAGGGGGGAAAAAGAAGCTAAACTCACATTTTAACTCCATACTCCAAAGGATAAATTCTAAGTTATCCAACTAGGAAAAAAACAATGGCTTTCTCTAGCTGGAAAAATTATCCTGGTAAATTATGTCCTCACATCCACCCCTAAACATACTTGGGCAGTGATTTCCCCTACTCAAACCATTGTCTCTAAGATAGAAAGCATTTTCTCCAATTTCTATTGGGGAAAAGATGATCAGGATAACGAAAAGAGACACTGGAGAAGTTGGGAAAAAATATGCTATCCAACAAATGAAGAAGGATTGGGTGTGAGGCACACACAATCCATTATAGATGCTTTTTCTCCGAAAATCTAGTGGAAACTTCAACTGGGAGGATTCATATAGACACGTTTCATGTGGTCTCTCCCCAAATCCTACACAAAATCAAAGACTTGGACTTAGGGATGATCATGGGTCAAGTCTAGGTCAGGCCTAATAAGACCCAGACTCGAGCCTAAAAAATTTAGTTAGACCCAGACCCAACCAAGACCCATAGAGTCTAAAAATGTTATACCCATACCCAAACCCGATGAGTCTAAATGGGTCTAAATGGGTCTAAATGGGCATTGGGTCCAAAACGGTTCTTAAATGGGTATATATATTTTTAAAAAAAATCTTCACTAAATTAAATATATATTATCTTAAATAAAAATATTTCAAGTTCAATATGGATATAAATTAATTTTTCAAGAAAAAAATATACAATACACAATTTTTGTTTAATTAAAAATAAAATGCAAAGAGAATATGAAAGCAATTTAGAAATTAGGATAAATAATATCTATAGTTAAGATAATATGGGTCTACGAGCCTGGATCTTAATATTTTAGACCCGGACCCAGACCCATTTTTTAAAATGTAAACCCATACCCGAACCCGATGGGTCTAAATATTTTGGACCCATACCCGAACCCGATGGGTCTAGACACTATGAGTCTGGTTCGGGTCCTAGACCCATGACCATCCCTTCTTGGACTAGGTATAAAGCTGTGGATCACTTAGGATATGAAAACACTGTAATAAAAGTAGGCAGGGGATCAGTGAACTTTTGGGCATGTGACTGGACAGGGCTAGATTTTTTAAGCCAAAAATGGCAACTCCAGGACTTACTTTTATTACATGACTGTTACAGGATTCCTCCTTAAAACCATCTTTTTCCACAACCCAAGTCAATCTACTTTCTATCATTTTAAATTATTTATCCCACGTCCACATCAGCAATCCATTATAAAACCAAATCTCATTCTTTTCACATTTTATCAACAACCCAATACAACTCAACTCAACCCAACACAACTTTATCAACTTATTTTATTATTTATGAATTTATAAATTAAATAATAATATTTATTAATAATTGATATTTACTTAATCAATATATAATAAATTTATAATAAATATTTAAAAATAAAATTAATTGTAGGCAAACAACATTGGAATATATATTTTCAAGTGAATAAACAAATAAATACACCGAAGTAATAGTAAAATGTGAAGAACATTTATGAGTTGAGAAAGAATAAAATTTGGGTTTGTACATTGAAATATCACAAAATTATACTCTATTCATAGAGTTTTTCCCCCATAAACATCAGTAATAATATCATAAATAAAATAATTTTAAAAATTTGCATTATTTGCAATAAAAGAGTTTATACAAGAAAGTGAATGGTTAAATGATAAAAGAAAATAAGGCAAATCAATAAAATTTGAACACTTGGCATTTTCTATTTAACAACCCAACATAATCCTGCAATTGTGGGGAAATGAAACTTGATTCCGCCAAGTGCGGGTTGTGAGAGTTGTTTTTGTTTCCCAACATATTTAATATGACATGTCAACAACACCAATGTGAGGGCTGTTGATAAACTTAGTCTAATAAACATCATTATATTCCTTCTCTTATGCCTGCTTTTTGTTCTAACACACTGCGGGTACTCAACAAAGATTTCTCGCTAACAAGCAGCCAGACATAATGATCTGGGTACCAGATCCAACGGGTAAATTTTCAATTAATAGTGCTTGCAAGGTTATCAGGCCAAAAAGCCCCTCCCCAGTAATATGTAGCAAGGTATGACATCTATCCATCCCTAGAAAATGTTTTTTTTACGTGGAGATTATTGAACAAAATGTTGCTTTTTGAGATTCAACTTCAAAAAATGGGAATCAACATTGCCGCAAGATTTTAAACTAAGTCATTTATTTAATTCACGCCTCCAATCATTATGGGTCTGGTCTAAATTCCACAAGCTTTTAAACTTGCCAAACAGGAATTTCCAAATAATAAATCATAGGTTGGGTTGGTATATGAATGCAAAAGCAAACTCAGCTGTCAAAACTTTCTTAATAAATACCATGCATATTTTAATTGTTTGGGAAGTTTAGAAAATAGAAATCAGGCCATATATAAGGGGATCATTATTGGACCTAATCTGATTTGAAATCAAATTAAAGATTCACTCAGGATTGCTATGTTAGGGAAACCCATTAATCAATCTCAACGATCAGGTATTCAGTACATTGAGATGGGATTGATCCCTAATTTCACGCATGTAAAAAGGAGAAAACTCTATCTACTGGTCTGGGAACCTAACATGAAAGGCATGAAGATAAATTGCGATTCATCTTTTGACTCATCTACTGGTTTTGCATGCATAGGTATCATAATTCGAAGTACGCATGGCAACCTCATTCTAGCAACTCAGCTAAGAGCTAAGGCAGATGACCCCTTAGAAGCAAAATTAAAAGCTGTATTACAGGCTATCGTCCACATCCAAGATAACTGGATGTCAGCAATGAAAGAGTCAGATTGCTTACAAGCGGTGCACACAATAAAGAGCATCCTAGAACAAAGCTGGAGGCACTTGGATCAGGTGGCAGAAGCAAAAACATACTTTAGAAACAGATGCTTCAATGTCAGGCACACATATAGGGATTGCAACAAGGCGGCAAACAAACCCTCAAGAATAGGTCTCATAAATGAAACAAGGTCTACCACTCCTTGGTAGAACTACCACCAGAAGTCAGGGAAACTTTACTGCTGGATAGACAGGGTAATAGTAGAATAGAATCTCTACGATGAGCAATATTTGCTCTTTTGGTTAATCTGGATTTGTGACGGCTAATGTATGTCTGGCTAACATAGGGTTAACATAGGGGTGGAGATCCTAAGATCAGAATCATATCCATTAGAAATCACTCCTTTTCCAGTTCAGTATTTGTACAACTTTAACTCTTTTATTATCATTTTGAGAAGGGTTAGGGAGTCTAGTAAAAGCCCTACTCACTTTAGTAGTGAGTTTTTAAAAAAAAAAATTAAAAAAGACTAAAAATCCTAGGAGATAAAAAAATCTAGTCCAGGATATTCTCTTTTTTCTCAAAC
>JAUOBV010202009.1:0-11924 GCA_032360425.1 Rubia occidens
TTTTGGGTTGAAACCGAACAAGTTGAATGCACCGAATTACCTGAATTTGAAGTGAGAAATTACAACTTTCAAAGTTCTAATTTTTAACACAATTTAACTCAATTTAAGGATTTTAACCGCAAATACATTACATACTTACACACGAATTCAATGAGTTTACAATAACATACCAACTTATTTTGAAATTTTACTTCATCAAAATAAAGAATGCAACAAATACAAAACAAATTTAAAGATTAAAGCCTAAATACTGTTCACAACTAATAACTTGGTACATTTTAAAATTCAATGATACAATTATTTGTGTGTGTATATATATATATTACTTTATTTTTCCCATGAGTAATGACCTAAGTGCTTTTGGATCAAATATTAAGAAATACCGATGTGGCGGAGAATAATTGTGGAAAAGTAAGGATATTTTGATAAAACAGTGGATCCATTCTTAAAGTTCTTAAAGTAAAAGAGAACATTGTGGAAATTTAACAATATATTCTTCGTCATTTTAGGCAATTTTCAAAGTACATCATTACTTATGGGACAGACTGAAATAGAAAGTATGCCAAAAACTTGTGGGATGGAGGGAGTATATTTTAAGAACTATACATGTTTTATTTAATTAATTAATTACAATTATTTTCCCTTGTAAAATTTTGGTTTGGGTTTTCATATTCAAAATCCATCCAAAAACCATACTCCCTCTATTTTATTAGATGTGACACACTTTTCATTTTTGGTTATTTTTCTGAACTTGACACTTTTTTTATGGAAAGATTCCTTCAATTTCCTCCACCCATTATACTTTTCTCATTCTCAATTCAATTTCATCCACTCAAATTCTAAATACTACCTCTGTTTCGTTGAATGTGGCACCATGCTCAATTAGTGAGATTAATGTTTTCCTTTGTTTGTTGGAATGTGTGGAAAACTAGTAATTCCATGCTTTACAATGCTATACCATTAAGAATTGAATACTCCCTACGTCCCATCAAGTAATTGAATAATTGCTTTTTGGGAGTCAAACTTTGACCGTTAATAAAAATAAATCTATATATTATAAAAATATTATGTGAGATATTGTTAGATTCATCTAAACATATATTTTTTAAATATCATTTTTTATGCAGCATTATTATAGATAACTAAAGATATTTACAGTCAAACGTGGTCATTGAAGACCGTGAAAAAGCAATTGTGGGACGAAGAGAGTATATAATTGGATCAGTGAGGGACAATCTATATTTGGCTTTTTATGCAAGGCATCTGCCTTCTAATTCAATCTTGGATAGAAAATGGGTTGATAGTTGTCTAATACCTCAGAATAGGGCTACTCCTAAATCACTAATTTTGAAAATTAGCAGGATTGAACCAAGCACGAGCTTTAAAATTAATGTTGATGCAATTTGGAATAGTCCAACTAAACTCGCAGGTATAGGAATCATTTTTAGAGATTATAGGGATCTATTTTTTGCTGCTAAAGTTCTTAGTTTGAAAGCTGAATCCCTATTGGATTCAAAACTCTTAGGTATACAACAGGGCACTATCTTTGGTAGATTAATTATACAAGCTCGTTTCCAAATTGAAACATATTGCTGAATGCAAAAAATTATGTGCTAAACCTTCTATTTGCTCCATGGTCATCCTATTCATTGATTTGTAATGTTAAAAACTCTACAAACGGCTGCATAATCTCTCATGCGAAAAGAAAAGGGAATAGGGTGGCGGATAGCCTTGCTAAACTCAGCTCTCATTCAAATTTGAATGGAGACCTTAATTATCTTTCTCTAATAGATCATATCAGAGGACTCATTCATTTAGATAGAATAGGTTTGCCTACCATTACACTCAATGATCATCCACCATAGGACAGTTTACTGCTTGAATATATTTTTATGTAGTACAGGTACATAGAGCCTCACAAGGGTGGCAACCAAACTTTGCAATAAAGCAAAACATCTCAAGTTACAGAGGAAGGCAGTTCTACTCAATACTTTTATTGCTCAGAATCCCAACACACCAAACTTTGCATTTAAGAAACACCTCTCAAGCTACAGAGGATGGTAGATCTACTCAACACTTTTGTTGCTCAGAATCCCAACACATTGGAGATTACCTCTTTTCTTATGGACTCTGTCCTATATACTGACATCATTGTTTACTGTATAGATTCTCGGTCTCATTGGAAGTCTGGCCTAAACTTCGCTAACACGGGGGTGGAGGAGAGTTATAGGAAACACTTCCAAGTCGATCATTATCCATCTCTCCCATCCCATAGCCTCTTCTCTAGGTTATCAAATGTATCTCAAAACCAATCATACTCTCACATATTTTATTTTGGGGTTTGGAGAGCTCCCATCCACTAATAGTGGATGTTTTAATTTTTTTTTTAAAAATACATTTTAATAGTCTTCGTATATAATAACAGAATAAAATAGTCGAAAACTGAGTTTGACTCTTAAAATTAAATTATACCAAAAATCATAGGACAGAAGTATTATATTAAATTTAATTTGAATTATTTAAATTCAATTTTTTATTTTCAATTATTTTGCCCACCCCTAATTTCAACTACGTATATCAGTGCCCGAAAAGCAACTAGATTCTTTATAGAAAAAAGGGGGTCTACTTGACAGAACTAAAGAAAATTCCTACTCCTTCCGTCTCAACTCAAATTGCACAGACTATTTTTTACGCTCATCAAGAAACTTGTCTAATCGTTAATATGTTCAACTACGTATAATAACGATAAACAAAAAGTTACTTTTGAGAAACTACTTGTTATGACGAATTCAACAATATTTTATACGATAGTATTATTATTTATATATTTATTTAAATATGTGGTCAAAATTGAATAGTGACTAGTGACATAAAGTGAAGTGTTCAGTTTGAAATGAGAAAAAGTGAATAGTGAATATTCTTTTCTAGATGCAAACTTGTACTCCGTAGTGGTAGTTATGCAAATCAGTACGAACAAATTAATTAATTTAAGGGTAGTACTAGCATGCATATTTAACTCAAGTATATACTCCTCGTCCTGAAAGTAGTTGCACAATTACTTTTTCACAATTTTTAATAAGGACGTTTGATTTTAAATATATTTAATTACCTATAATAATATAATAATACTGCATAAAAATTGATATTTAAAAAATAGATATTTAGATGAATCTAACAAGATTCAAATGATATTTTTATTATATATAGATTTATTTTTATTAACGGTCAAAATTTATAAAGTTTGACTCTCAAAAAATAGTTGTGCAATTACTTATACGACAAGGAAGTAGTTGATGATTGCATAAATATTTAAGCTAATCTTAGTAGTGACGAGAAATTTAGTTGATCGGTCTCAATCCGTTTCATCATAAAGTTCGTTAGCTCCCGGAATGCACGGCAATTAATGCAGTAAATAAAATCTAATGTGTCGGGGAATATAATATTCTTATAGTATAAATAATTAATTATTCCTAATGGTCCTATACGTGGTGAGTTTTATTTTATTTAGTCTCAATTAAATAACATTTATAATTTTGTGGCTTAAATTTTTACATCTGATCGTGCAGCTAACTTATGGAAGTATATATCATCCAATTGATCGTGCTAAAATGGAGTACCTTTCATGTAGGAATATCGAAAACACTTGCTCCATAAACTATGCTTATGCATTTATATATAGTATTAGTGAATCAAACTCAATAAATGAACCAAACATATACAAAACCATTTCCCATCTTCTCACACACAAAAGTAGATAATATAATAATTAAATTAAAAAAAGTAAATACTAAAAGTAAATACTATAAGAGTCCAAGACGCTCTTTCCATAAGTAATGGAAATATGAAGGTTTAAAGTGCAAATTAAAAGAAATGAAGATAAAATTTTTGGGTTGCATGAATCGGATTATAAACTTTATGACTACTACACATTGCATAATACGTTTTTAATATTGCAACTAAGACATTTTACCTTTATTTCTAATTAAACCCCGTCTTTCCATAAGCATATGGAAAGACGATATTTCCCACGACTTTGTCATACTATAACTATACACGCAAGAGCATCTCCAATATAGGCATTATTTAGGTAAATCTCTCTAACCACGTTATATTAAGTGGCACCCAATTTTAAGATTATCTCCAAAAGGGTCAATTAAGGATGTTAATATGATGAGGACAAAATCAAAGTGACTCTTTCAAATTGACCTTCTATTTTTAGGGGGTGAAACTGAACTCGTTACGTCTAGTCAGCAAACTTACTAAAAATGATTAAATTTATATATTATCCATATTTAATTATTTTAAGTTCATATACTCCCTCCGTCCCAACTGAATTCGCACTCTTTCCTTTCTGAGACGTCCCACACAAATTTACACTCTTTCATTTTGAAGAAAGTTTTACCTAAAAAAGACTACTTTACCCCTACTTTATTCACTATTTACTTTCTCCTCAAATTAATAAATAAAGTTCCTTTTTTTCATCCTCAACCTTCTAGAAGATCCCTTCCCCATGTTCTTCTCCAAGCTACAACCCCTGAACCACCAATTCCCCCTTCCCCATGTTCTCTCCGACGAAGCCCTTTTCTTCTACAATCTGAGTCTGATTTTGCCATTGCCAGTCGCCGTCCTCTGGATGATTTCTCACGTCTTCTCTCCGACCAATTTCTTGCGAGAATTCGAACTCGCTAGAGAACGAATAGCCGAGAACACCTTGGATCAGAAAAGAAAGCGACCAAAAACTGAAGATCTGGAAAAGTCGATTGTGGTGGATGAAGGTTGAAGGAGAAGAAGGACAATGGTGGCATTTTACATGTTCAGAATATTTACTACCTCTTTCTCTTACAGCAAATCCAGTTGGGACAGAGGGAGTAATTTAAATTTCATTAGGTAAATGCTCATATAGTAAATTTATTTAACTATGCATTGTATTATTTTACGCATTGATTGAAGGCAAAGTTTTGGGACTGTCTTTTCACAGGCATATGGAAAGACGAGATTAAATTAGAATTATAGAAAGGTAAATGTTATAGTTGCAAATTAAAAAGTAATTATGCAACATGCAGTAGTAATAAATTTATGACCCGACTAATGCAACCCAATATTTTTCCAATTTGCAATTTAAATATTGGTCTTTCCACAACTTATGAAAAGACCGTCTTTCATGAGGCACACTCTTGATTTAATTATATTATATCATATTTTTATATCGATAAAGAAATAAAAAAAATATAATATTTTGAACACGGAAACAATTATAAAATATGAAGAATCAAAAATAACTTTTTAAAAAATGTGAACTATCGTGAAAATCTTCATGTATTATTATTTTTAAATAGTTATTTATATGATTGCAAAAAAATTAAATATAATTGATGTTCTTTATTATTCATATTTGAGTTTAACAATACCATAACATATGAGAAAGACTCATATGAGACCGTCTCACCATAATTTATGGTGAAATAATGTACAAAATAAAGTTTTACAAATTACAAAAAGTACCCCATGTTATTCCTCATCTTTAAATAATTGTACTTAAACCCCCGTCTCGCCATAAAATTAGGTGAGACCGTCTCACCCAAGTCTTTGTAATAATATATTTATAGTAATAAACTATTGTGACACGTCAAATTGAAATTTGGTTTATAATTTCTGTATTAGAGACAAAAAATTTAATAATCTCTGTCATTAATTTTATGCTATCTACATTACAACGAAACCCTATTATAATTCGCCAAATGACTTTTATTCTATCTGCGTCACAACAAATCCCTATCATTGTCAGCTACATTGGATGTATTCTAAGCCAAAGGGTCTAGTTGAGAAACAAATATGGTACTCCCTCCGTCCCAATTTAAATTACATAGATTTTTTTTCACGCTCATCAAAAAAGTTGTCTAAACGTTAATATGTTTAACTACGTATAATAACGGCAAATAAAAAAGTTATTTTTGAGAAATTACTTGTTGTGACGAATCCAACAATACCACATACAAATTTTTGGTCCCAAAACCAGATTTTGGGTGATTTTTGGGATCAAAAGATAGTATAAGATGCTATGTTAGGGACCATAAAACAATATAGACTACCTGAAAACCACCCAAAAGTCTGGTTTTGGGGACCGAAAATTTCACTTTGAATTTGTGGGGTACTAAAAAATGTTGTTTTGCTCTCGGGGACAAAAAACTGGTAAAAGATACTATGTTGGGGATCAACACAATAATTTAGTCTTCTGTAGATTTGGCATTATAGTTTTAGGACAAAGTTTTGGAGAAAACCATCTTTTCACGGATATAAGGAAAGATGAGATTCGATTAGAATAATATAAAGTTAGGGGTTATACTCAGCAATTACGGTAAGTGAGATATTTGAGTTTTGGTTATTTAGTTTGAAACATATATATAAGTTATACGCAACTTATTTGTGTTTTCAGTTTTTTTTTTCGCCATTCTTTCTCTGATCAGTAATTTGTAAATATTTTCTTGAAGTGTTCAGTATAAAGCATTATAAATTTAGGTTGAGAGATAGACATTAAATCATAAAAACAATGAAATTTGAGCCGATGGAAGGGTTGGGGAAAAGGAAAGAAAACTGAGGTTTTACATTAAATAAGCGTGTGAGTTTACCCAAATGCATAATTACCCGAATTCAAACCATTTTAATTGTCCTGTACCCTCAAATTTTCAGTCTTTTGTTTTAAAATTGTACTTGAGTCCATGGTATTTTCATAGCTGATGGAAATGTCGTCTTTCAAGAGACAGTCTTTAGTTTTAGATGTTTGAATTTATGGTAAATGAAATGAGTATTCAGAAAGAGCAACTATGAAAAGAGTAGATGAAATTGAAAAAACCTTACTAAAAAAAAACAACCAAGAAAGGGAAGATGTGCCAAACCTATAAAAACGGAGGAAGTACTTAAGTCGTGTTCTTTCTAGTTAACTTTTTACTAAATTGAATTGAACCGAATTAAAATTACTTTAAAATAGAAATAATTAATTACAACTAAGCTAAATAACTTGAAATTTTATTGAACTTAAATGTAGACAAACTGGAGAGAATAAAATTATACTACTCTATATTCTTTTTGTCTGCTTTGAATTGAAAATAATTAAAATGAATTGAATTTAAATAAAATAAATTAAATTAAATTTAGATATACTTCTCAAATAAGGTTAAATATATTTAATATGTTAATGATAATGTGATTGATAATTATAAAATAAATTTTATAAAAATAAAAAATTTATATGGAAAAAATAAATAAATAAAATTATAAATTAAAACTAATTAAAACAAACTAAAATATTATTATTATTATTGAAAAGAAAAAAACTAAAATTATTTAGTTATACCAAACTGAATAAGACAAAGTTGATTGAATTTAAATGCAATTAAGTTGGAAAGAAAAAAGACACCCTTAATTTAAATATTTAATTATATCAGTACATGTATCGTCATTAATTAACGGCTCCGTTGCACGACTATTATGAATTTTTTATTTGGAACCATTGTCGATTCTATGTTTTGAACTCGGGACATGTGTTTCGATAGTCGGTTAACGGTAAATGGCTCTGAATATCCATTAGACAAAGATTAGGGAATAAAAGTCGTCTAGCGTACATAAGCAACGATGGTTGGGCTTGAACCGCCGCCGAAAGTTTCATACGATGGTTTATTGTTTACTTTTGTGCACTTTTAAGGGCAGTTCCGAGGCTGAAACATGTGTCTGGAGTGCATTGAAGCAGGTATCGGCGGTTGAAACGATGTCCAAGAAACTCTACAACAATATGCACTAAAATATATTATTATAAGGCACTTTTGAGACCACTTTCGACGGAGGAACAAGTGTTTGAAGTGCACTTCTAAAGGCACTTCCGACTTTGTAAAATGTGTCTGAAGTGTGCTAACATGGAAAATGGAAGTTGAACAGCGGTCCAAGAAACCCTATAAATATATGCACTAAAAACTACTATATTAAGGCATTTCCAAAAGAGAAACAGACTTGGGAATTGTATTTTTCAAGGCACTTCCAAAGTCGAAACTGGTGCGTGGAGTGCACTAAAATACAAAACTTTAAAATATATTCCACTTTTATTATGTCCCTCCTTCCGAACAGCAGTCATTTTGCTTTTCTTTCGTTTCTTTCTTCCATCTTCCCTTTCTTCTTTCGTCCTTCCTTCTTCTGCCCCATCCTTCCTCAAATTTAACACTTCCACATTTTCCTTTTAAATCCGACTCCACAGCGACGACTTCATATTGAAGAATGTGTGGCGTTGAATTTCATATTATCATGGTATGGTTTCTTGTTCGTTTTGAATTTTTATAGGTAAACTCACGTACACATTTTAATGTATGTTATTCTTCAAGGTGAATTGGTGATTGTTGTTTGAATGTTTATTACTATATGTTCGATTGTAGGTCGATTTGAAATGAGTTTAAGAGATGAGAATGATGATGGTTGTGTTGTGTTAAAGACGAATGTTGATATGTATTCATATGAAGAATGAAATGATGTGGTAAATCTGGGTATTCTGATTTTGAGAACTAGAAAGGCCTTCTATTTTTTTTTATTAATTTCCAAGAATAGTTATAAAATTGGGAGTGACTTCAAAACTATAAAATCGATATCGAAATGGTCATTTTGTTGCACGTCTGCCGAATTGCGCGGCGATACTAGGAATTGCAATCTGAAGCCGCTTTTTAACTTCGTTGTGTTCACAGTTAACGCATCGTTCCCACACTAGTGTATTCTTGTACCACGAACTTCTTCTCTTGTTTTTTCTGAAACTTTGTACCACAAACTTAGTATTCGGTTCGGGTTATTCGGTTTTGCCCCTAAAAAGTCCAAAACCGAATTTGTCCCGAATAACCCAAATTATCCGAACCGAATTCGGAATTCGGTTTTGGTTTGAAACCGAATTCAATCCGAATAAACTGAATTGACTGTAATTTTTTAAAATAATTTTTAAAATAGAACAATTTACTTTAAAATTAAATAAAAAAGTAATCTAATTTCTACATCATCAAAATCAAGTTTTCAAAATAAAAATCCAACAACTATAATACAAATTCAACCATAACAATTTTAGCATTACATTTAAGATTAAAGGAAAAATAGTTCGTTTTAGTATTCATCTTCAAAACATTCACATTCTTCAAGCCTGCAAGTACTCCACATTAGGGATGATCATGGGTCGGGTCTAGTAAGACCCGGACCCGACCCTAAGAAAATTTAGTTGGACCCAGACCCGACCCGTAGGGTCTGAAAATTTTAGACCCGTACTCATACCCGATGAGTCTAAACGGGTCTTGGGTCCAAAATGGGTATAATATTATTTTTTCCTTCACTAAATAAAATATATATTATCTTAAATGCAAATAATTGAAATTCAATATGTATTAGAATTATATTTTCAAAAAAAATATATACAATACATATTATTTGTTGAATTTGAAATAAAAACAAAAAGAAAATATGATAGGAACTTAGAAATTAGGGTAAAATTATATATATAGTTAGGGTTATATTGGTCTACGGGTCTGGGTCTTAGAATTTTAGACCCGAATCCGGACCCGTATTTAAAAATCTAGATCCATACCCGGACCAGGACCCGAAGGGTCTAACTTTTTGGACTCATACCCTACCCAATAGGTCTAGATCCTGTGGGCCTGGGTCGAGTTATAGACCCATGATCATCCCTACTCCACATTCGCATTCACCTTCACCTTTAAGTAGGGAAGATCATGGGTCGGGTCTAGTAATACCCAAACCCAAGCCTAAGAAAATTTATTTAGACCCCGACCTGGACCCGTAGGGTTTAAAATTTTAGACCCGTACCCAGACCAAATGGGTCTAAATGAGTCTTGGGTCCAAAATGGATCCTAATATTTTTTTCCTTCACTAAATAAAACATATATTATCTTAAATGCAAATAATTGAAATTCAATATGCATTAGAATTATTTTTTAAAAAAATACAATACATATTATTTATTGAATTTGAAATAAAAACACAAAGAAAATATGAAAGTAATTTAGAAATTAAGGTAAAATCATATATATAGTTAGGGTTATATGGGGCTATGGGTTGGGTCTAGGTCTTAGAATTTTAGACTCGGACCCGTATTTAAAAATCTAGACCCGGACCCGGACCCGATGAGTCTAAATTTTTTAGACCCATACCCGACCCAATGGGTCTAGACCCCGTGGGTCTGGATTGAGTCCTAGTCCCATAATCATCCCTACCTCAAGCGCTACACAAATTTATTTAGGGTAACTTATATTATTTACTTATTACCTCAAACTTACTTAGCCTTCAGAGTTTGGGATAATTTTTTAAATATAAGATTGGTCCTCCAACTTAAATTTATTTATAAATTTAATTTTTCATTTATAAACTTAATTTTATTTATTTATAAATTTAATTATTTAATTAATTACAATTCGGTTCAAGTTTCGGTTTGAGTTTTAATATTCAAAACCGATCCACAAATCATATTCAGAATTCGATTTATTCAATTTGAATATTTGAAAACCGTATATTAAATTCGATTCAGATTATTCGAATTTGAATAATTCGATTTTTGGTTCGATTTTCAATTTTTTCCACCCTAATTGGCGTAAGTAAGAAGTGAGCTGTATATTAATTTATTAGTGTTAACACACATAGGCCATAGCAGCAGGGAATATTATCAACATATCTAACCTACCTTCCGTTTGCTTCTTCACAATTAAATAAGGGATTTTACTATCAGAAGAAATGCTGATCACATCTGTGTGCATAGGTTTCCTTTCGTCCTCAATTGGCATGGTTGCTATTTTATTAATATTCCGATGATGTCAAGAAGGCTAACTTATGCCATATTGCATTAAATTAAGCGAGCGGAGTCCCACCATACGTTACACAGGATTATTAATTTTAAATTTTCAAAAAAATTTATACACTTTTTGTATCTTACATTTAAATTGAAAATAACAAATATTTATTTTAAATTGTATAGTTTAGTTATTTGAGGAAAACTATATGAGTTATGGAGTGAAATAACCAATACTAGTGCATGAATAGTCATTAATGACCTTTGTTTTCCTCTTATTTTGGGGGGAAAATCGTGGTGTCATTCTCATTAATTTCATGATTATTACATAATTGTATCAGGTTTGGGTCGAACAACCCCTAACTAACAATTAAACCTAATCTTTATAAACTTGAAAACCACTAACGCACACAAAGGTGGGGTGAGTCTCCCTCAAGTGAAACATGTCAATCCCTAAAAAAACTACCGGATTGAAGTCCACATGTCATATTGGCAGTTTGCTTCTCGATCCGTGCCCAGTGGCGGATTTAGGGTAGGGGCACTGACCCCC
Source organism: Rubia occidens (assembly GCA_032360425.1). Taxonomy (NCBI): domain Eukaryota; kingdom Viridiplantae; phylum Streptophyta; class Magnoliopsida; order Gentianales; family Rubiaceae; genus Rubia; species Rubia occidens. The sequence goes on from JAUOBV010202009.1 coordinate 11,364, forward strand.
ACCTTAATGTTTAATAGTCCCAAATTTTTATATATTTTTAAAATTTTAATTGTACTCCCTCCGTTTCTTTAACAATTACACACTTTCTAATTTAGGATGTTTCTTTCACAATGACATATGCTAGATATGACAAGTTTAAGGTTTTTACATCAACTTATTTTACTTTTTCTTCTTTCAATTCAATTTCATTCACTCATTTACTATCTCCGAGATTCTAACACCCAAAATGATGTACCATTGTTAAAGAAACGGAGGGAGTACATGTTTTTCTAATATTTATAGGTTAATTTCAATAAAATAAAATTAATTTATTAATTTTACAACTTTTCACTTGCCCATTTTAATTAACATCATAAATTTTAGACTTGATATAAATATTAGTTTTAAAAATTTTCTCTTTGTCTTCTATTATCTTAAAGCAAAATACTCAAATGATTACTTGCCTTAAGAGCCCATTTTTACCCTTCTTGCTTTAACCGATTTCTCTCAGGATAATTTGCAAGAAAATTATTGATAGGAGAAATCTAAATATTCATTATATACCACTTAATAATGTACTAA
>JAUOBV010202117.1:0-11924 GCA_032360425.1 Rubia occidens
TTCCTCGTCCGTCAAATACAAATATTGATGGTTCAAAATGGTTTATTGTTTAAAATATAAGGCTAATGGCTCTCTTGACAGGCATAAAGCAAGGTTAGGTTCCCAGGGTTTTTCGCAATCACCTGGTTTTGATTATGATCATACATTCAATCATGTGGTGAAGGCATCTACTGTTCTTACTATTTTGTCTCTTGATGTTACTCGTATTTGTCCTTTACAGCAGATTGATGTCAAGAATGCATTTTAAAATGGCATTCTTACTCCCTGGTTTATATAGAGTAGTCAGGTGGATACAAAGACCCGATGCATCCTGATATTTTTGTCATCTATGCAAGGCTATTTATGGTTTGAAACAGGTGCCTCGTACTTGGTTTCAACATGTCAGCTCATTTTTTATTGGCCTGGGTTTTGTATGCATTTCCTCTGATACATCCTTGTTTGTATTTTCCCGAGGTGACTCTTTGTTGTACTTGTTGGTTTACGTTAATGATATTATTCTTGTTGGGAATGATGGTCGTCTCATTCAGAAGTTGATTGACTAGGTTAATCGAAAATTCAAGATGACCGATATTAACACTCTGCAGTATTTTTTGGGTTTGGAGGTTATTCGTGCTTCCAACAGCTTATTCCTTGGTCGTGCAAGAACATTTTATTGTGCGGTGTAATACATGATTCAGTGATAGTTGCCATTCTTTTTGGGTTTTTTTTGCAACTTGCTAGATCTTCCAGTAAGCCGTTCGGGAATCCCACAATTTATCGTTATTTAGTTGGTGAACTTAATTATCAGTCGATTACACAACCCAACTTGTCCTATGCTGTAAAAACGGTCAGTTAGTAAATGAAGTCTCCTACTGATAATCATTTCCAAGTTGTTACTCAAATTTTGCGCTATGTGCATGGTACTCTCTACTATGGTCTTCAATTTTGAGCAAATTCATCCGTTTTACCAGTTCTAGGTTATTTTGACGCTGATTGAGATTGTTTCATTGAGACTCGTAAGTCTACATATGGTTATGCAACTTTTCTTGGTGGCAACTTGGTTTCTTGGAGTGCCAAGAAGCAACCTACAGTTTCTTTCAGAATCAAAATACCGTGCTATGGCAAACAATGTTGCGGAACTAGTTTGGTTGATCAGTCTTCTTTGGGATTACGGTGTATCGACTCGTGTGCCTCCTGTTTTGTTGTGTGATAATAATAATAATAATAATAATAATGCTCTCTTTCCTGCTCAGAATCCAGTTTCACATAAGAGAGCCAAGCACATTAATATTGACTATCATTTTGTGTGTGAGATGGTGTTTTCTGAAAAGCTCAAGGTTGCTTATGTTTCTACAGACTTGCAGCTTGCTAACATCTTTACAAATGGATTACCTCGTTCTCAGTTTGAGTTCTTCTGTTCCAAGCTTTACGTTGCGACCATTCCTACGCTTCGCTTGAGGGGGTTATACCCTTTGTATATATCTTGTTCCATATTTGTTTAATTTTTGTATACCATTTGTACTTATTATATATTAATACACACAACCACACTTATTTATGGATTTTACATTATATCAACGAGTCATTAAGAGCTTGATTTTGCAACACAGACACTACAATCGTCTTCAAAATAGACCATTATCATACACTAAGATTGTAGAAAAAAATTAGAAATTTTGGGTTACAAAATTAAAAATTAAAAAACTACAATAAACTTACCATAAGAGAGAATCGCGTGCATGCGTTTATAATTTGGAGAAAATTGTACAAAAAATTGGGAGAGGAGGAGAGAGAATAAGGAGAGAACATGAAGAGGAGAGAGAAGATGAAGGAAGAGAGGGAGATCAGCCGCAGGAAGAAAGTAGAGGAGAAAGAGGAGAAAAAAACGATTAGTAAATTCAACTAAATTACTTTCATAGTCTATAATAATTTCAAGCAAGGTCCCCAAATTTATTTCCTTTAAAAAACCACTTTATTTATAATTTTTATTAATTACATATTGACCTCTTCTAACCATCAAGTGGTATAAAACAAGATTTTGTGTTATCTTAAATATATAAAACATAAATAAATATTGAATGAAAATTTTATTTCGTAAAAATTACGTTTGTAAATAATAATATTATAAAAGAAAACAATGGTTGGATAGTTCTCATATTTTCTTTAAAATTGTAATGCAAGAAAATTTTCCTACTTTTCTTTTAAAAATATATTTATTTGATTGACACTTTTAAATACGGATATTCTTAATTGATTTAATAAAAGTAATAGATTTTTTCAATACAATTCAATTTCCTTTTTAATATCTTATACTACCGCTATTCCAACCAAATGTTCTTATTTTTTTTCAATTTTGTCAAACTATATTTGACCATAAATTTTAATAGTACATGGATAACAATATCATTTTGTGAGATATTATTAGATTTCTTGCAATATCTAGTTTCCAAAGATCAATTTTTTATACACCGTTAGTGTATCTAACTAAAGTTATCGATAGTCAAACATGATCTGAGAAAACTGACCAAAAAATAGGAACTTTTGGCTGGAACATAGATAAATATTTTTATCATAAAATAGTGACCCAAACATTTTTTTAAAAAGAGAGATGGTCCCAAATGGTACCAACTTTTAACCAAAATTCATAATTTGATATCCAAATTTTGAATTTGTCCTATAAAGTACTGATTTTTTTCATTTATGTCTCAAAAAGGTTTCTTTTAGCAAAAAATTGGTACCAAATTGGATAAAAATTGTGTCATAATGGTGCCAATTTTTAGGTAAAAGGTACTTTTTTGAGACATTTATGAAAATGTGGGTAACTTTTAAGCACAATTCTAAAAGTAGCATACTAAAATATAAATTTTACTTAAAAGAAAAAAAAATAAACAAAGAAAGAAAGAAAGAAAGAAAGCGTGGAAGATGGACTCGTGAAATTACTACTCACGGATTTTATATATTAAGAAAATCAAAAAAATTGGGCAGGGTGACATAAGCCGAGGCCCAATTTTACGATATTAGATCATCCACGATGATAACTCATTAATTACACGTTTCTTTAAAAGAAGCACTCTATATTTAAAAAGGAGCATTGTAGAGTTTTAAAAAACACTTCTTAATAAGGGATTACTTCTTAATTAAGGAGTTTGTACCTCTTTATTTGTGAAATGACCAACCAATCAATGATTGACACTTGACATGACTTGTTTTGTATTTTAAATTTGATTGGATTATAGTCAAACTTTAATTTTGATTATATATACTTTTTCATAAATGAGATTATTTGCCTTTTAAAATTTGAATATTTTCTAATTTTATTTTATGTATTTAATTTTATTTTATATCACGTAATCTGTTATATTGGAATATAGAAGATCAAAGTCCAAATATGCAAGTCACGGAAGAATTAATTCAAGAATTTCAAATTTCAATTCATCAATGCTCGGAGATTTGGTATCGGGACATCATCATCAACTTAGAGCGGATATCGTTGAATATATTTCCAAACATTTTAGAAATAAGGATCAAATGTAGTGTTTTAGAAAATATTAAGATATTGATTAATATTTGATAATTTTAAATCATATAAATTTTATATAAATATTATTATGGATGAAAGAAGGAACATGTTTGTGTTATATTAATATAGTCACTACAATATTATTTTGAATTTGCATGATATTTATATTTTATAAAATATAAATATAAGTTGAAATAATTTTTATTAGAAATGGTGATGGGGCGCTAAAAATGATTCTCAAATATCATGTCATTGTTGGTAGTTGGTTCTTACATAATTTTTATCAAAATTGATGATGTGGCCCGTAATAAGTGCTCATTAAATCCACTACCATTGTGAATACTCTTAGTTCAAACTCTAAGGAGTATGTAATGAACCAAGGATTAAAATGTAAAACTGAAAATTGATTGAAATTTGCAGCTTTCCAACTTATAGTTACAAAGGGAGGTGAGAAAAGACATTCAAAAAAAAGGAAGGTTAGAAAAGAGCAGAAGAAATTGAGGAGAAAATACAAGCATGGTCGCTCATAATTTTTTGGCCAAGCTATGTTCATCAATCTACTTATTTCTGACACAAAAAGATAGCCAATAAACAGATGAGAAGCTTCTTCATCAGTTGAATCACATAAGAAACATTTCTGCTCCATATTCAGAATTCCATGTGCCAATAATCTATCTACTGTAGGAGGCAACCTTTCAATGACATCCATAAAAAAAACCCTGTGTTTAGGAAGCACACTCGTATGCCAAATAACTTTTGCATACACATACTTCCTTTCATCACCCTTCATTCTGTTGCACACTGAGCTCAACCTCAAACCTCCTTATTTATCATATAATCACTCAGATCCCCTGAGAAACTGTTCTTCAACCTGAATTATTCCAAACCCAGCTCCCACTTTCCAAGCACTTGTATTACTTAAAGTCCACCTTCAAATAGTAAGATTGTATCCATTTCACCCACAACAAGTCTTTCTTAGAGTATATATATCATATACCAGTTTACACAGAGTTGCTTTATTTCAAGTGGATGGGTCTTTGATTCCCATTCCACCTAAATTTTTGCTCTTGCATAATGAATTCTAAGCACCTGGGGTATATCTTCTACTTCCATCTCCCCCTCCCAAAGTAAGCTCCTGCAGATCACTACAATCCTTTCGTGTATGTTTCATGTATACTCAGAATTACTGCCCAATATCCAACTATACTCAGAAGTATAGTATTAACCAACTGCACTTTCCCTGCATATAACAGCCTTTCACTATTCCAGCCTCTCAACTTTTTCCTTATGGTATCCAACAATTTCTCACAATCACCTTTACAACATTTAGTTTGAGAAAAATAGTGCATGGGAAATCCCTATTTCTTCGCCTTCAGTATATTTGCCAGCATTAACCTTTCAGTTTCCTCCATTTAAAAAAATAGATGTTTGATTTGTGTTCACTGATCCCTAGTCTTGTATCCTACATAAATTCAGCTGGACAATGCTTCACTTATTCTATTGATTTCTTACTTGCCCCATAGAAAATCAACAAGTCATCAGCAAATAATAGTGAATGCAAACTAGTCCTACTGCACCTCTGGTGGTATTCAATCCTCTTTTCCTTAAAATGTTTGGTCATTAGTATGGACAAATACTTCATACTAATAACAAACAGTAAAGGTGAACTAAGATCTCCTTGTTTCATACATTTCCTCCCATTAAAACAATTTTTATCCCTCATTTAGTGCTATACAAAACTGAGAATCCATAGAACTTCTTTGAATCCATTCTATCATCAAACTAGGAATTTCAATAATTTTAGTCATCTAATTAGGAAATCCCAGTTTACATAGTCAAAAGCCTTGCTAATATCCACTTTTAACATACAACTCGATTTCATACTATCAACATTACATTTATGGAGGAGTTCCTAAGTTAGCAAGATGTTGTGGGAGATATGCATACCCCTTACAAAGGATTTTTTATTCTTTCTAATCAAAACTGAGAGTATTTCACTAATTATACTGCAATGTATTTTAGTAATCACTTTGTAAACAGCAGAACAACACGACATGGGTCAAAAATCAATTGCCACCTGGGAATATGCAATTTTAGGAATCAAGGTTAAAACTACCCTTTAGAAAATACCTGGTATTTATTCAGCCTTGAAAAAGCTCTGTATAGCCATGATCAGCTCACTTCCTATAGCTTTCCAAGTACTTTTGAAAAAACTGCTAGAATATCCATCTGCACCAAAACTTTTTCCCATTTATGTTTCATAATGCGTTCTTGATTTCATGACTTTAATTTTAAAAATCAAGCCAGCCTGCTGCTCAAATGTTAATATCTCCCCCATTTCCACTACTGATTCATCAAAATTTCTTGATTTTCTTGTAACTCCAATATGATTCTGGGAGTAATCTTCCAAGTAACTTCCAAATTCCTTCTGACCTGAACATAATTCCCCTCCAATCTCCATACTGATTATTCCGTTCTGATACAGTCTACTTTTTAAGGCTACATAAAAAAATGTTGGTCTACCCCCCATCTTAAGCCTTTGTACTTTGGCTTTGAGCTGTAAATACCAAAATTCATCTTCTTCTAATTTTTCTAGCTTCTTCCTTCTATTAGCCCATTCCAACTGTCTTAATGTATGGTCAAGAATCATGTTCATATCCTCCTATGCCTTCAGCCACTCTTCCATAGCTTATGTAACTCTTTCAGTGATACCTGCAAACTCCCTTCTGTTAAGCTTCTGTAAAGGTTTCTCCAACCTTTTTTTAATTTAGCCTCCAAATCCTTCATTATATTACATGAACACCATTCCCATGCCCTCCTGATAATTTCATTAAAATGTTGTAATATTTCCCACATATTAAAATACTTAAACCTTTTGTCTTTTCCTTACCCCCTCTTTCCAGTGTAGAATAAGAGGGAAGTGATCTGATATGTTTTCAGATTTCACCTCATAATATGCACAACCCAACTCTTCCATCCATTTATGAATCACAATACCCCTGACAATTTTACTTTGAATCCTTTCTCCTACCCCCTCCTATTACACCATGTAAATCTTTGACCAAGGGACTTCATCTCCACAAATTGACGGTGATCCATAAATTCTTAGAAATCAACCACCTGCCTCTACTCAACTTCATTCCCTCCTAACATGTCTGTCATTTCTAATGAAGCACTGAAGTCTCCCACTATGACCCAAGGCTTATCACTTCTCAGATTCTGACTACTCATATACTCCCATATAGTTCTCCTTTTCTCAATAGTGTTAAATCCATTTACTACAGTTAGATAAACTTATTTCCATCTCCCCTTCATCTTTAGGATCACATCAATCCCTTGTTCCCCTATATTTATAACCATTACCTCCATATAATAATTTCTCCATCATGACCAAATACTTCCTCCCTTTGCAATATTTCCATTAGTTATCATTTCTCATCCCAGACTAATCATGTCCCAAGCATTTTTTTTTCTACTTTGATTTTTGTTTCTAATGAACCTAAACAACCAATATAACTCTTGAAACAAAAGTACCCAACCTTCATGTGTTTGTCCCTTTTATTCAATCCCCTAATATTCCAACATGATATTTTGTCATTCATATAGAACCAAAGTCCGGAGGATCTACTAGTAAATTTGAACTAGTACCTTCCATTTTATTGTTTCCATCCGATAAATACTGTTTCTCCTTGTTTTTCCCCATTTCTCCTTGTAACTTTCTATTCTCCTTTTAACTTCTGACATAGAGTCTCCCTTTCTGAAAATTTCCCATCGGCTATGTTCTTCAAATCAGTTTTCCTCTCTTTCACTTACATGTATACTTGGTAAACATTCTCTTTTCACTTTTTCCTTCATTCATTATCTTGATGCCCATACAAATCACATATCATACATTTGGCAGGTCTTCATTCATACCTTATATTTTGACTGGTGATTACCTTTCTCTCATTAACAAATTGCACTTTTTCTGGCAGCTTATCCATAATTTTATCTCTATTTGTACCCTAACGTTGGCCAACCTCTTTTTATCTCTTGTCATCCTATCTAGGTAGATTGGCTTGCCAATAGGACTAACATTCTTGCTAATTATCCTTGAAACCCAATACACTAAAGGTAATTTAGGCAATTGAATTCATACATGCACTGTGAATGGATCTTCTAATTCACATTTCGGATCCCAAGCTTTCAAGATAACAGGTCTATTATTAAAGAAAATCACCCCTTCTTCCAACAATTCATCTCTAATACATTTTCTTTGACATTTTACCAAGAAACTCCCAATTTCAATTACTATACCTTTGTAATTTTCTTGCCCCAGATTCTGAACATGTATCTCTATATCACCTTGAATGGCGGATTACTCTCATCACCTTATCCTCCCACTGCTTCACACTCTTTTGAACATCTTTCTCAGTTATTTCCCCCATCGTTAACCCATCAACTTCAATCGGTTTGTAATACTGCATCCCAGTATCTCTCACAATTGAACTCTAGGTCTTCTCTCGCTTCTCAGTAACAGCCCCAATTGAACTCCAGGTCTTCTCTTTCATCTTATTCTCCGCGAAACTTTCTTCTACCCGGGTAAATTGCCTCTCCACCTTCTCTTCTTTTTTGAAAATTTCTTCACTCGCTAATCCCATCATAGCTCTTTCGTCTACTACCTTCTATTTCTCTGTTTCCATCCTTTCAGTCATCAATAAACTTTTGAAACCCATACTTTCCTCTTTCCCTTCATCATTTTTGCTCTCTATTCTGTTGACTATCGTTGTTGTCTTGCGTGATTTCTCCTTGTTTCTTCCTCTAGATCTCCCCATTGGGTGGCTAAATCAATAGCAGATAAAAAAATTGAAAAAGTTGAATAACACATAATAACAGTTTAATCACCCACAGTAGAGAGAGAAACCCTAGTTCCTAGATAATAGTCTTATCAGTCCACTCCATGAAACCCTAAAGATCGAGCAATCAACCTAATGATTAGCCAAATATAATTTTCTTTTAAAAAAGTGATATATAGAAAATTAAGATAGTTATGAGACTCGGATTAAACAAATAAGGTACTTAAAAGACCATAATGTCATATTCAGAATAGTCCTTTTACCTGAGTCTTCCAATTGTTGAGCGAGTAGTCATAGGATGTTGAGAAGTATATTCAAATGACATGGTGGTGAAAAATTAGTTGTCGTGCCAGACCAAGAAGAAACAGTTGTTAAAGGCATCGACACTGAGAAAGACTGATTCACCGGGGAAGGTAGCACATGGACATCCTAAGATGACATGTGAGCAGATGAAGCAAGTGTATGAGCTGATGGATTTGGCACGTCTGACATGGACAAGGAAAGGTAGTCACAACCAAAACAAGGAACGATCGTGGATAGAGAAACATCCACTGCAGAGGGTGAATCAATTTTGTCGAAAAGGAAAATCATCTGGGAATCGAAAGAAGAGTTCTTAACAACCTTTGAAAAAACCAAGGAATCAAGAAAAGTATGAGCAGTTGCTATCCCAAGGAAAGAAGCTGAAAAGAAATGCTTATCACATCGAGAATAATAGGTAATGTACTCTTTTTTTGTTACACGGATAACCCTTATAATGAGAGCTATAACCCAAGAAAATAGATGCCAGACTATGCGGCACATGCTTATGAGGAACATGGAGGCACAAATACGAAAAAATCTGACAACCAAAAGGATGAAAATTGGAGTAGTCAGGAGTAGTGCCAAAAGGTATAAATAATGGAGATTTACAAGATAACACTGGAGTAAGCAACCAGTTGATAGTATAGTCATCCCAAGAAAAGCATCACACCAAAAGGAATGATTCAAACAGGAATGGAAAATCATAGAGAGCCCCATTTTCGTGGTGTGACTCCGCTCAGCTCGACCATGTTTCTCGGGTGTGTAGAGGCATGAAAGTTGGTGATGAGTTCCCTTTGAAGAAAAATGATATTACATGTGAGAGTTCATAAACTATGTCCCGACATCACTTTAGAAGACATTGATAGAGATAGAAAACTACTTCTCAACCAGTTGCTTGAAATGAAGGTAAGCCTTTACAAAATCATACTTTCATCATAGAGGATACAACCAAGTGACGCGAGAATGATCATCAACAAATATAACATAATAGGAATAACCAACGCGAGACAATGGGAGAGGGTCCCCAAAGATGAGAATTAACTAAATCAAGTGTGGGTGGTGCGTGTTTAACATTATCACTAAAAGAGAGACACTTGCCTTTAGCCATTTCACAAGAACACAACAGTGAATTAAGAAGCAAAACTAGTAAGAGATAAACAACCATTTCTATATAAAAAAGAAATAACATCATGAGGAACATGACCTAAATAACTATGCCAAAACTTAAATGAAGCTTTGGCTTTATTGGAATTGACAAAAGAAACTAATGCAATACCACCATAGTCTAATGTGTAGAGACTCCTGTCACCGCGTCCTCGGCCAATGAGCTCCATGGTAACCTTGATCTAAATAGTGAAAGAATGATCAACAAAACAAACAATTGTATTTTAACCCCGAGTCAGTTTACTAGTAGACAGAAAATTCTTAGTAATATGATGCACAACCAAGACATCAAGGTGAGAAATATTAAGAGCAAAATTGCAACCAAAATAAATATGGAAAATACCGTAGTAAGGAGCAACTCCATCAAGATTAAATTAAGTAGATTTCAAATTATTGGTAGCTCCAGAATTTGTATACCGATCAGGGACAATATTGACATGTTGTTGTATGCCAGACCGATATGCATACGCTGAATTTGTAATGTCATCACGAGACACAGGTGAAAGCTTCCAACAAGAGGCGGCAAGGTGACCAGGGTGATGACACAATTGGTACTTAGAGAACGAGCCACATCCGACATATGAAGAAGGGTTATTGCAGCCACGACCACACCACTGATTACCTCTGTGTGCTGGTTGAGGGTGCCTACGGTGAGGAGCGTTGGTGGACTGCTGGGACATCGAGACGGCTGCAACAGGGATGCTGAGTTAGTACGTAGTGCGAGTCCTTAACAAGAATTCGTGACATTGAGCCTTGGCCACCACATCGAACAATCCCAGAGAAGGATCAATATTCATATGAGCAGTAGCAAACTTAGTGAAAGTATACTCAAATCTCGAAGGAAACACAAAATCTTTTGATCAACAAGCAGAGATTGACCCATGGTATTCAAATCATCCAAGAGAATCTTGTAGCGTTCATAATAATCATGCACATACATATCATCATACTACAAAGACATCAAACTATCCAAAATATAAAGCTTACATGTGTGTGAGCTTTTTTTGTTAAGTAGAAGACAAGGCCTTCCAAACCTTTGCTGATGTTTCAGAACCAACCACAACAGACATGGAAGTGGTAGTGAAAAGAGAGTACAACTCTTGATTTGCTGATTTGCCTTACGCCAGGCACCAGCTCCAGTGGACAGAGCAGTGTTGGTTGTTGTAGATTTTTTAGGGGTTTTTGAAGAGGACAAGGATGAGGCTGATGAACAATCAATAGGACGGGGATTCAGTCATTAACAAAACCAAGAAAATCAAAGGATGCTAGGAAACCTGCTCATGCCAACTCATGTAATTAATTTGATCCATCTAGCTTGATAGAGATCTTATAGACCAACGAAGTGAACTTAAAGATCGCTATGACACCAATAATGGAGATCATTGGTAAAAGAGGGCGAACAATCATGAAAGATGTCTGGCAGTGGAGTGACCTAATCGACAAGGACGCGGGCGACGATCAGGCCGGTGCAAAGCGAGGTAAACGGCGTGACGGGTAACTTGGAAATTTGGAATTTTGGAAGAAAAGAACAGGATTTGGAGGAACCTGTCTGATGCCATGATCGAATGTAAACCCCATAATCATTGAAGTTGTATGTATTGGTGTTTATAGTGAGTACAAAGGATAGAATCATACAACAAATATAATATTACAATCCAACAAGAAATGAATTAGTTTCTTTATCTTTCTTCTATTCCTTCTTCTATTGTATTAACAATAAGCCTCACCTATTGGTAGAATTTGTTTTTTTTGGAGGAGCATTAAAAACTTAAGAGGATGACACCCGGATAAATGTGAGTGTCTAACCCCTATTATACTTGAAACCTAAATTTCAGTTCACCTTTGAAAACTATCTATTTGTGAAAATATTCCCACAAAAAGGCATAAACTTTTAAAAAAATTGAAGAATTGCCAATCTACATTAAAAAAAATCAATATTATACATTTTAGCAGTCTAACTATAATATGATTTTATACTAAATTTGATTTATTGTTGGTAAACTGACTCCCTCAATTCCAAAATATAGTTCTATTAATTTGAACAAAATATACTCCCTCTGTTCATCTTTCATTGGCACACTTGCCATTTTAGGATGTTCATTTTATTTTGTCACTTTCCAATTATG
>JAUOBV010202224.1:0-11923 GCA_032360425.1 Rubia occidens
TTTAACTTGGTTGTATGGGTTCTCCAGTATTCATTCCTCCATCTTCTCCACGATACATGGATGCTAACAGTTAATTGTGATCCCCACAGATAACTCCAATGTTAATACTAAAATTTTTAGTATGTTTATCAATGACCCGCACCAACCCAATATGCACCTGAACCTATAAGACAAGTAGAAAGAGGTTAACCAGGCAGGCAGGCCCAGGGTCGTGCCTGCTCCGATGCTCTGGTTAGCCATTGATGCTACGTAGAAGCCTATCTAAGTGAATAGTGAATTGGTAGGAAAATCTTACCTTAGGTCACACCCTTATCCTTGTTATATGTGGTTTGGTGGCTGATGGGACTGGAGCTGTCCCATCATCTCCTATCAAACTTCTTCCTGTCTGCCTCCACGCCCAACGACGCTACCTGGGCAGGCAGGCCTCATCCTTTATCCTTTCTCATTATTGTGCCGTCAGGCCCATACATTATCGTAAGGATTAGAAGCAGAGCCCAGGTTGATGCAAGGAGGGTCACAATGTATGACCCCGACATAAGGAACGGAGCTGCGATGCAGAGTCCTGGTCAATTTAGCACACAATGATATTTAGTTATATCAAATGTTAATGAGGCCAAAACTAAAAAAATTGGTCATAATTTAAAAGGCTCAGATACAGAGCCCTGGGTGATGCAAGGAGGGTCGCAATGTACCACCCAGGTAGAAGGAATGAAGCTGTGATGTAGAGTCCAAGTCAACTCCTTACACAACAACGCTTAATGCTGTCAAATGTTAATGAGGTTGAATAGAAAGAATTCGGTCATTATTTAAGGCCTGGACGTAGAACCCAAGTCGATTCCAGGAGGGTCGCAACTTAAGACACAAGCAGAAGGAATAGAGATGCGACACAGAGTTTTGGTCGACTTAGCACAAAGCAACGCTTAGTTTTGTCAAATGTTAATAAGGCAAAAACAAAAGAGTTCTATAATAATTTATGAAGCCTAGACGCAGAGCCAAGGCCGATACCTGGAGAGTCGCAATGTGCAACCCTAACAAAAGGAACGGAGCTACGATGAAAAGTCCTGGTTGACTTAGCACAAAATGATGCTTAATTCTATCAAATATCAATGTGACCGAAACAAAAGAGCTCTGTCAAGATTTAGATGGCTCAGAAGTGGATTCCAAGCCGATACCAGGCATGTTGCAATGTATGATCCAGGCAGAAGGAATGGAGATGCGATGTAGAGGCTAGGTCAACTCAGCACACGTTAACGCTTTATTTTTATAAAATTTTAATAAGGCAAAAAAAAATTGGTCATGATTTAATGTCTGGATGCAGAGTTCAGGCCGATGCCAGATGGTCACAATGCATGAACCAGGCAGAAGGAACGAAGTTACGATGCAGAGTCTAGGTAGACTCAGCAAACAACGACGCTTAGTTCTGTCAAATGTTAAAAAAACCTAGACAAAAGTGATCGGTCATGATTTAGATTGGCCCAGACGTAGAGCCCAGGCCGATGCCAACACATCTTTTCAGTGTTTTGAAAATGGGAGCGTTCTTTCAGCCGCTCATAACATGAAACAATTCATAGCTTCCAGCTTTCCATTCAGGTTCCGCATCTCCTTCACCGTGCTTGGCGATTTCATTTCCAGGATTGCCTTTATCCTTTTGGGGTTCGCATGAAGGCCCTCATTTGGCACCATGTGCCCTAGAAATGTCACTGTTCCCACTCAGAATTGGCACTTGGCTGGGTTCAGCTTCATCTTGGCCTCCCTGAATTACATCAAGTTCTCCCTAACATCTTCCAGGAAAGTCCCGTATTGGCTGGTCTTTATCACCGTGTTATCCACGTACACCTCTAGGTTTTTTCCAATCTTTTTATGAAAAACTTTATCCACCACCCTTTGATATGTTACTCCGGCATTTCTCGAGCCAAAAGGCATCATCCGGTAGCCGAAAGCCCCTTTCTCTGTGATGAAAGCAGTTTTTTCTACATCACTTTCCATCAGGGGGATCTTTTGATACCCCTTGTATGCGTCGAGAAAACATTTAATTGGGTAGTTAGTATGGGCGTCTACCTTCTTGTCAATGACTAGTAGCGGGTAGCAGTCCTTTCGTATAATCTATGCACATCCTCCAGTTACCGTCAGTATTTTTCACTAGTACTGGGTTAGCTAGCCAGGTTGGGTAAGGGATTTCTTCCAGGATCACTGTTGTAACTAGCTGGCCCACTTCCATGTCGACTTCTTCATTTCTCTCCCTACACGACATCCTCCACTTTTAGTTGCCGACTTGTAAGGGGGATACACTTTCAGCTCGTGGCAGCCAACATCCTTTGGCATCCCCGTCATATCTTTCGATTTCCAGGATAAGGCTCGCCCTTTCTTCTCCTGGACCTTTATCAGCTTGCTTTTCACTTGAGGTGGAAGATTGGTTCCTACCTGCACCGACCAGATTTCATTTAAGCTCACTATTTCCACTTCTGCACTCAGCTTTGATGGGTCATTTCCATCCGTGATTAACTTGAAAGGCCTTGCTTTGTTGACATGTGCCTCACAGCTCCCACCTTCGTCTTCTCGTTTCCTCTTGCTAAGTGTAATCATGTGGCACTCTCTGGCTCTCTGATGGTCTCCTTTTACCGTGGCTATCCCTCCCCCGGTCGGGAATTTCAACAACAGGTGCAAGGTCGATACTATGCCCTTAAGTAATGCTAGCACTAGCCTGTCCAGTATCAGATTTTAGGGGTTTTTTTCCTTCACAACTATAAACTCCATTTCCATAGTTTTACTTCTTTCATCTTCTCCCACTGTTACCGT
The DNA here is from genome assembly GCA_032360425.1 of Rubia occidens. Lineage (NCBI taxonomy): Eukaryota > Viridiplantae > Streptophyta > Magnoliopsida > Gentianales > Rubiaceae > Rubia > Rubia occidens. The sequence goes on from JAUOBV010202224.1 coordinate 2,797, forward strand.
GAGGAGTATGGTGCCTTCCGGCCATAATGTCTAGTCTGCAAAGTTCACCACTGGGGTACTTTTCCATTCTAACTTCCTCTTTTTATTCTCGTCCAGCCTTTTGAAATAATGCCAGTAACAACTTCCGCAAAGCTTCCATAATCCACCTATGCCTGGTGAATCCTCTAAAACATCACCCTGAATGTTATCAACACTGCATTTGTACCTGCTGGCCTGTCTGGTATCGAATTGCAATAGTCAAACCTTATTGCTTTGTTTGCCCCTAGCTTCCTTTCCTCCGACGTTGGCTGCGGTGTCTGTCTACAGCATACTTTTCACTGAGACTCAAACCTTCCTCTTGCACTTCCCCCTATGATGGTGTATATGCCTGTCTTAGTAGTCGTTCTACCCTCTTCACCAGGAGTATTCTCTCTCTGCTTTTTATGGTGTTCATCACGTTTGTCAGCTCTGGCCAGCTCCTTTCCCTTATCTCGCCTTCACTCTCTGTTGGGGCTCGTTGCCCTACCTCAAATGTCTTGCTGCCTACGAAATCCTCCATACTTATTTTTACCCTGGTATGTGGTTTTTTTGTGATCCTTCGCATTTTTTTTCCAAATACGCTAGCTCACCGCTTTGAACTGCATCCTCAATATTGTGCTTCAGGTGAATGCAGTCACTCATATCATGGACATGGTCATCATGATACTCCAAAAACTGGAACTTATTTCTCTTCCTAGGTTTTTTCTTCATTCTGGGAGACACATCCAAGATGTTTTTCCCTGCACATAGGGAAAAGATCTCCTTGGGCGTTTTGATCAGTGGGGTGAAAGTCTTTTCTGACCTGTTAAACGTGCTAGGCATCTGCTGGGTGCTTGCTTGAGCAGCCCTCACTTTCCTTGTCCTTCATTCCTCCTTTTTTTTCCAGCCAGGTGCACTCTATTGAAATTTCTAACTCTCCTCATCAATTCATTAATAGTCATTAGCGGGCTCAAAGTGAAGTCCCACAGCAGCAACTCATGCCTCAGACCGTTCACAAATGTGTCAATGAGGAACTGGCTGCTCCTCTCCTCCACCTGATTTGCTTCATCGTTAAACCTCTCCAAGTACGTCGATAGTGTCTCAGCTGGCTTCTGCCTGATGGAAAGCAACTCTGATCTTGTCTTCTTAAACCTTTTCATTTGCATGAAATGGGTCAAAAACTTCTCCTCTAACTGACTGAAGCTGTTAATTGTCCCATCTTCTAGGTTTCTAAACCATACCTTGGCCGCAGCTTTCAGGGTAGTTGTGAACACCATGCACCATATAGCTAGCGGTATCACGTAAGTGGCCATGTTAGTGAAAAAATTGTGCAAATGGTCCTCCGCCTCAGTTTCGCCATTGTACTGCCTCAGTTTCATCGATATTTTTAGCTTTGGATCCACCGCGAATAGCTGTATCCGCCTGGTAAACGGTGAGCCCCTAGCTCCCCTGCTTGAGCTTTCTTCTCTTTCTTTTAGCGGTGCTTTTCGCCCCGCCTGTTCCTTATTCCTCTGGAGCGCTACATAACTCTCTCTCCATTAGCAATCTTCCATAGTTTCTCTTGCTTTGAATCATTCCTTTCTCTTCAAAAAATCCACGTGTTTCTCTCCTTGCTCTACTCTGTACCGTCTGCGACCCCTTCTCTCCTCGAGTGGGCACTTCGAAATCACCCTCTTGCTCCGGGAAGAGCTCTGTTGGGTGTACATTATATCCTCTGCACCGGGGATGCCTATCCTCAATTTCCTTCGGTCTCCTCATCATTTCCTTATAGGACGCCATTATCGTTTGAGGGATCTTTAAGTTGTTCGCCACCTCCTCCACCATGCGGATTTGATGTCTCTTCTCCGTCGGTGCCACTGTCGGAGCGAGTTCGTCCTTCTGTGTTACATATTCTATTTTACCTGGTTGTATAGGTTCTCCGGTATCCTTACCTCCATCTTCTCCAAGCTGCATGGATGCTAAAAGTTAACTACGATACCCACAGATGACGCTAATGTTAATACCAAAATTTTTAGTATGTTTATCGATGATCCGCACCAGCCCAATATGCACCTAAACCTACAAGATAGGTAGAAAGAGGTTATAAAGTCAGGAAGGCCATAGGCCGTGCTTGCTTCGACGCTCAGGTTAGCCATTGATGGCATGTAGAAGCCTATCTAAGTAAATAGTGAACTAGTAGAAAAATCTTACCTTGGGTCACACCATTCTCTTCGTTATATGTGGTTTGGTGGCTGATGGGATGGGAGGTATCCCATAAGTGCCCGTCAAACTTTTTCCTGTCTGCCTCCACGCCCATGGACTCTACCTGGGCTGGGGTTAGGCTCATACATTATCATAAGGCTTAGAAGCAGAGCCCAGGATGATGCCAAGAGGGTTGAAATGTACAACCCTGACAGAAGGAATGGAGCTGCGATGTAGAGTTCAGGTCAATTTAGCACAAAATGATATTTAGTTATATCAAATGTTAATGAGGCCAAAACTAAAAAAATTGGTCATAATTTAAAAGGCTTGGACACAGAGCCCGGGCTGATGCAAGGTTGAAGGATTGGAGCTGCGATGCAGAGTCCAAGTCAACTCAGTACACAGCGGCGCTTAATGCTGTCAAATGTTAATGAGGTCGAATCGAAAAAAAATTGGTACTTATTTAAGGCCTGGACACAGAACCTAGGCCGATTCCATAAGGGTCGCAATGTACGACACATGCAGAAGGAATGGAGCTGTAATGTAGAGTTCTGGTCAACTTAGCATAAAGTGGCGCTTAGTTTTGTCAAATGTTTATAAGGCCAAAACAAAAGAGTTCTGTCATAATTTATAAATCCCAGAGGCAGAGCCCAGGCCAATACTAGGAGGGTCGCAATGTACGACCCTGGCAGAAGGAACAGAGCTATGATGCAAAGTCCAGGTTGACTCAGCACACAATGATGCTTAGTTCTATCAAATGTCAGTGAGGTCGAAACAAAAGAATCCGATCAATATTTAGGTGGCTTAGATGCAGATTCCATGTCGATGCTAGGGGGTCACAATGTATGATCCAGTAAGAAGGAACGGAGATGCGATGTAGAGTCTAGGTCGACTTAGCACACATTAACTCTTTGTTTTGTAAAATGTTAATAAGGCCAAAACGGGAAAAATGGTCATGATTTAATGTCCGGATGCAGAGTTTAGGCCGATGCTAGAAGGTCACAATGTTTGAACCAGGCGAAAGGAACAGAACTGCGATGCAGAGTCTTGGTCAACTCAGCACACAGTGGCGCTTAGTTCTTTCAAATTTTGTTAAGGTCGAAATAAAAGAATTGGGCATGATTTGGAACACCCGCATGCAAAGCCCAGGCCGATGTCAGAAGGGTAGCAATGTACGATCCAGGCAGAAGGAATGGAGCTGCGAGCAGAGTCCAGATTGACTCAGCACACATCCCCGCTTAGTTCTTTCAAATGTTAATAATTCCAAAACAAAAAAATTGGTTTTGATTTAATTCCCAAATGCATAACTCAGGCCGATGCCAGAATGGTCGTAATCTATGATCCGGGCATAAGGTACGGAGCTGCGATGCATAATCAAGGTCACCTCAACACTCAACAATGCTTAGTTCAATCAAATGTTAATGAAGCTGGAACGAAAGAGTTCATTCATGATTTAGAAGGTCCAAACACAGAGCCCGGGCCGATGCTAGGAGGGTCGCAATGTACGACCCAGGAAGAAGGAACGGAGCTGCAATGCAGAGTCCAGGTCGACCTGGTACACATCGACGCTCAGTTCTATCAAATGTTAATGAAGCCGAAACAAAAGAATTCGTCCATGATTTAAGCCTCGGACGCAGAGCATAGACTGATGCCAAGATGATCACAATGTACAACCCTTGGAGAAGGAATCGAGTTGCGATGCAAGGTCAGTTCGACTCACCCAATCGACCCTTATTTATGTAGAATTTTGATGAGGCCAAAACGAAATATTTCGGTCATGATTTAGAAGGCCGAACGCAGAGTCCAAGCCGATGCAAAGAGGGTAGCAATGTAGGACCTAAAAAGAAGGAGCGGAGCTGCAATGCAGAGTCCAGGTCGACTCAGCACACATTGATGCTTAGTTTTGTCAAATGAAGCCGAATCAAAAGAATTTGATCATTATTTAAGGCTTAGATATAGAGCCCAAGTCAATGCCTGGAGGATCGTAATGTACTATCTAGCAGAAGAAGCAGAGCTACGATGCAGAGTCTAGGCCGGCATAGCCCTTAGCAACGTTTAGTTCTGTCAAATGTTAATGAGGCCAAAACGATAAATTTTGGTCATGATTTAGAAGGATCGGACATAGAACCCAGGCCGATGCTAGGAGGGTCGTAATGTACGACCCAAGCAGAAGAAATATAGCTACAATGTAGAGTCCCGTTTGAATCAGCACACATCGATGCTTGGTTCTGTCAAATGTTAATTATGCCAAAACGAAACAATTCCATCATTATTTAAGGCCTAGCCGCAGAGCTTAGTCTGATGCCAAGAGGGCACAATGTACAACCCTAGCAGAAGGAACGGAGTTGCGACGTGGAGTCCAAGTAGACAAGGCACAAAATGACACTCAGTTCTGTCGAATGTTAATGAGGCCAGAACGAAAGATTTTTGTAGTGATTTAGAAGGCCCATTCACAGAGACCAGGCTAAGTCCAGGAGGTTCGCAATGTACGACCCCAGACAGAAGGAATGGAGCTTCTGTGCAGAGTCCAAGTCGACTCAGCATACAACGACACTTAGTTCCGTCAAATGTTAAAGAGGCCAAATCGAAAGAATTCAGTCAATATTTAAGGCCTATACGCAGAGCCCAGGCTTATGGTAGTAGGGTCGCAATGTGCGATCCAGGCAGAAGGAACAGAGCTGTAATACGGAGTTAAGGTTGATTCAACACACAACGACGCTTACTTCTGCCAAATGTTAATAAGGCCGAAACAAAAGGGTTCATTCATGATTTAGAGGTCCGGACATAAAGCCCAGGTCGATGCCAGGATGGTTGCAATGTACGAACCTGGTAGAAGGAACAGAGTTGCGACGCAGAGTCCGGGTTGACTCAGCACACAGCGATGCTTAGTTCTCTCATATTGTCTATGAGGCCAAAATGAAAGAGTTAGGTCACGAGTTAGAATGCTCGGATGCAGATCTTAGGTCGATTCCAAGAGGTTCGCATTGTACAATCCGGGCATAAAGAATGGAGCTCCGATGCAGGGTCCAAGTCGGCTTAGCACACATCAACGGTTAGTTCTACCAAATGTCAATAAGGCCAAAACAAAAAAATGATCCTTATTTAATGCGCGGATGCAGCACTCGGGCTGATGCCAGGAGGGTCGCAATGTACGATCCAGGCATAAGGTACGGAGCTGCGATGCATAGTCAAGGTCACCTCAGCACACAACGATGCTTAGTTCTGTCAAATGTTAATGAAGCCAAAATAAAAGAGTTCATTCATGATTTAGAAGGTCCAAACGCAGAGCCCGGGCCGATGCTAGGAGGCTCGTAATGTAGGACCCAGGCAGAAAGAATAGAGTTGCAATGCAGAGTCCAGGTCGACTCGGTACACATCTACGCTCATTTATATCAAATGTTAATGAAGCCTAAACAAAAGAATTCGGCCATGATTTAAGCCCTGGACGCAGAGCTTAGGTCGATACCAAGATGATCACAATGTACAACCCTTGGAGAAGGAACAGAGCTGCGATGCAAGGTCCAGTTCGACTTACCAAACCGACCCTTATTTTTGTAGAATGTTAATAAGGCCAAAATGAAATATTTCGGTCATGACTTAGAAGGCCCGAACATAGAGTCCAAGCCAACGCAAAGAGGGTTGCAATGTACGACCTAAGCAGAAGGGGCAGAACTGTGATGCAGAGTCTAGGTCTACTCAGCACACATTGAAGCTTAGTTTTTTCAAATGCAAATGAAGCCAAAACGAAAGAATTTGATCATTATTTAAGGCCTAAATGTAGAGCCCAGGTCGATGCCTAGATGATCATAATGTACTACCCTAGCAGAAGAAACAAAGCTACTATGCAGAGTCTAGGTCGGCATAGCCCTTAGCAATGCTTAGTTCTGTCAAATATTAATGAGGCCAAAATAAAAAAAATTGGTCATGATTTAGAAGGCTTGGACACAGAACCCAGGCCGATGCCAGGAGGGTCGTAATGTACGACTCAAGCAGAAGGAACAAAGCTACAATGTAGAGTCCCGTTTGACTCAACACACATCGATGCTTAGTTCTGTCAAATGTTAATTAGGCCAAAATGAAAGAAGTCCATCATTATTAAAGGCCTATCCGCAGAGCCCGGGCTGATGCCAAGAGGGAACAATGTACAACCCTGGCAGAAGGAACAGAGCTGCGATGTGGAGTCCAGGTCGACTAAGCACAAAATAACACTTAGTTCTGTCGAATGTTAATGAGGCCATAACGAAAGATTTCGCTAGTGAATTAGAAGGTCCATTCGCAGAGACCAGGCTAAGTCCAGGAGGTTCACAATGTATGACCCAGACAGAAGGAACAGAGCTGCTGTGCAGAGTTCAAGTCGACTCAGCATACAACGACACTTAGTTCCGTCAAATGTTAATGAGGCCGAATCGAAATAATTCAGTCAGTATTTAAGGCCCGGACGTAGATCCCAGGATGATGTTAGGAGGGTCGCAATGTACGATCCAGGCAGAAGGAACAGAGCTGTAATACAGAGTTAAGGTCGATTCAGCACACAACGACGCTTACTTCTGTCAAATAACATAAGGCTGAAACAAAAGGGTTCAGTCATAATTTAGAGGCCCGGACATAAAGCCTAGGCCGATGCCAGGATGGTTGCAACGTACGAACCTGGCAGAAGGAACAGAGTTGCGGTGCAGAGTCCGGGTTGAATCAGCACACAACGATGCTTAGTTCTTTTAAATGTCAATGAGGCCAAAATGAAAGAGTTAGGTCACAAGTTAGAAGTCCCGAATTCAGAGCCTAGGTCGATGCCAAGAGGTTTGCATTGTACAATCCAGGCAGAAAGAATGGAGCTGCGATGCAAAGTCCAAGTCGGCTCAGCACACATCAACGCTTAGTTCTGTCAAAATGTCAATAAGGCCAAAAAAAAAAAATTGACCCTTATTTAATGTGGGGATGCAGAACTCAAGCTGATGCCAAGAGGGTCGCTATGTATGATCTAGACGGAAGGAACGGAGATGTGATACAGAGTCTAGGTCGATTCAGCACACAGTGGAGCTAAGTTCCGTCAAATGTCAATGAGGCCAAAATGAAAGAGTTCTGCCATGATTTAGAAGGCTAGACACATAGCCCTTGCTAATTCCAGGAAGGTCGCAATGTATGATCCTGGCAGAAGGAACAAAGTTGCGATGCAGAGTCCATGTCTACTCAGCACACAACTACGCTTAGTTTTGTCAAATGTTAATGAGGCCAGAATGATATAATTCGGTCATGATTTATGGCCCAATCGCAGAGCCTAGGCCGATACCAGGAGGAACTTAATGTACGATCCAGACAGAAGAAACGAAGCTGCAATGCAAAGTCCAAATCGACTCAGCATAAAATGACGCTTAGTTCTGTCACATGTTAATTAGGCTGAAACGAAAGAATTCAGTCATGATTTAACGCCCGGATGTAGAGCCCGGGCCAATGCCAAAAGGGTAGAAATGCACGACCAAGCAATAATATTATGGAGCCGCAAAGCAGAATCCAGGCTTACACCAGCAAGACCGCGACACGGATCGATGACTATGAGAGACGAAATCAACATGCAAAGTCCCATTTTGACGAATAGGGACGTAAGTCTTCAACCACATTTAGACATATATTACCCCAATACCCTCCGTTGTTCAACAACGCCACATTAAGCCAAGAGGGTCTTGATAATGTATGAGCTTAAAGACCCATATTCCTATTTACTAGGACCAAAAGCTAAGCATCCAACCTAAGAAAGATCAGAGGCTTGATCCGAGGCCATATTAAAGCTTGCCTAATAGCTCCAACATGTCCAAGACAGTTAGGTCCATATCAAGCCCATGACAAATTTTGGTATTAGCAACACCAAGAGTTCAAATTATATTTCAATAAAACTAATTTATAATTCTTTATAATTTTGATATAGGTTTAGTTGTTTAACGAAATGGTAAAATTGCCCGGTCATTACTCAGTTGAAGTACTCTTTTGTTTGCTAATTTTCCTTCCTGGCTTTTAGTTAACAAAGAAAAAGGGATTTTATTGATCAATATGAGAAGGAATTATGGAGGCTATATGTCATGAAATTCATTTTCAAGCAAGCTTTTCAGCTCTAGAAACTCCGTATGCTCAGTAATATAATTTAGGGGTACGGTCGCTGCTTCATGTTTTCCCCCATTTTTAGAAACTTCTGGAGTTAATTTGTTTTGAGTGTGATTGAGGTTTTCACTTTTTGGAAGACTTGGGAAAGTTATCCAGTAATGCTCTTATAGATAAGAGGTTGATTTTGATTTTTCTTAGTTGTCTTTTGTTGATGCCAAATTCTGAAGTAGGCTTGGCTTCGAGTTGATTATGATGGTTTTATTTAGTTCCTGCCTGGCCCTCTTTCCGGTGATGATTCCAGTCCGAGAATACCTACAAAATAGCTTTGGTTACTTAGGGAAGGGAGGCCTGTGACCACGCCTGCTCCAATGCCCAAGTTAGATCTGGGAATGGGTTCTGGAGAACAAGAGTTGCAGTGTTATGGCGACTTAGAAGTTAACCTATAGCTTTTGGGTCCCTTTTATAGCTTGGAGACATGAGTCCTTTTTAGGTTAAGTCATTTTCTCTTTGGCTCTGAAGTGGAGATATGGGCTTGATAACCCATATCTAGAGCTGCCAATTTCTGACCCGAACCGACCTGACCGAACTCAACCCAAACTTGATCCTGACCCGCAAAATATTGGCCCGAACCTGACCCGAACCGAACCTAACCCGAACCCGATTCTAACCCGCAAAATATCGACCCGAACCCGACCCGAACCAAACTCAACTCGAAACTCGATTCTGGCGGGAAAGTTCCCGCCAGATGTACATTATATCCCCCGCCCAATATTCCCCCATCCCAATATTCCCCCGCCCAATTTTGAGTGATGTGCATTATATCCCCCGCCCAATATTCCCGCCAAGGCATAAAAGT
>JAUOBV010202331.1:0-17658 GCA_032360425.1 Rubia occidens
GTCAGCAGTATATTATGGACAATGTTTCTTCCCCTCACAAATGCTGATTGATTATCTGAGACCAGTACAGGTAGCACATCACCCAGCCTGTTACATAATATTTTTGTCACCACCTTATATATGATCGAGCAACAAGAAATGGGTCTGTAGTCTGCTGGCACCTGTGGCTGCGCCTTTTTTGGGATAAGGCTTATAATGGCTCTACTGAAATCTATTGGAATCTGGTCCCCTCTGAAAAACCCCTGCACTGCATTTGTCACTCCATTTCCAATAATGCTCCATGCTTCCTTGAAAAAATGACTGGAATACCCATCATGTCCGGGGCTCTTGCTAGATTTGATACTCTTCAAAGCCTTGTAAACCTCCTGATCAGAGACCGGTTTAATCATCCTTACTTGTTGCTGCACTGTTAACACTGATCCCCTACTGACTACCTCCAAGTTGATCTTCCCCATCTTTTTTACTTCCTTTCCAAAATGTTCTTTGAAGAATGATACCAGCTGGTCTTCAATGTTATTCCTTCCTTGTATGATTCTTCCCCCCTCTTGCAGTGTTACTATGTGGTTTCCATAGGTTCTGGACTTCAGTACTGAGTAGAAAGTTTTTGTTGGTCTATCCCCTTCCTGATTCCATTTGATTTTTGCTCTCTGCTTCAGGAACCTGTATTCTGCCTTTGCCATTTTGATTGCTTCCCTTCTGCTTTGAGATTCTTTTTCCTGCTTGCTAACTGAACAAGGGTCATCAGCTAGATTCCTTTGGTCCTCCTCCCATCCTTCCTTTGCCATCAATGCTTTCTTTTCAATATCAGAGAATTCAGTTCTATTTAGCTTCCTCAAGGGTAATTCCAGTATTTTCAGTCTCTCAAACAGTTGAGACAGGTTTGACACTTCACTAGCCTCCCAGACCGATTTAACAATGGGGATGAACTGTTTTGACAGAGTCCACATGTTAAAGAATTTAAAAGGTTTAGCTTTCATCTTCTGTGCTTTTTGGAGATTCAGGATGAGGGGGTAATGATCAGATGAACCATCGATCATCACCTGGCATACTGAATCTGTGAGCTGCTTGATCCATGCCTCATTTACCATTGCTCTGTCTATCTTGCTATAGATCCTACCATCAGCTGCTCTTCTATTACTCCAAGTGAAATTTGGTCCCATTGTCTTTACCTCGACTAGGTTCTGTTGGTTGGTCACAGTTTGGAAACCATCCAGCTCATGCTGTTGGATTGGAGCACCACCTATCCTGTCCCCATACTCTAGTGGAGAGTTAAAGTCTCCCACCACCAACCAAGGTTTGTCCTGATGATTTAGTCCTGCCAGGAAATCCCATAAACTCTCCCTATCTTTTGCCTGACTATTGCCATACACCATAGTAATATAGCAGCAAACATTCATCTCCTTCAGCCTTACTTCCATGTCTATCCACTGATCTCCTTTCTCCAGTATTTTTGTTTCAAAATAGTCACCCCTCCATGCAACCCAGATTCTACCAGTATTTACAATACAGCTATTAGTTTCCAGTTTCCACCCAAGCCCAATTTTGTCCCATACCTTCCCTTCATTTTCCTTTTTAACTTTAGTTTCCAAGAATCCTATGAAGCCTACCTGGTTTCTTTCACAAAAGTGTTGAATTTGTTTTTGTTTCACTCCACTGTTTACCCCTCTAAGGTTCCAAGCTAGGATCTTACTGGCCATAGGGTGGATCAGAAATGAGGTTAAATAAATTACCTCCAGTGTTTCTCCTTTCACTGCACTCAGGCTGAAATATGTTGGGAGTTTCCCTGAACTGTAGCAGCAGGTCCTCTGGTTCCTCCTTGTCCTCCATCAGGTAAGCTCTTCTCCTGACTGGGCTGAACTCCCCTTCCTCCTTTTCCTTCCCCTTCCATTCCTTTTGTGCTGGCTCCTGTAATGGCTGATTCACCCCTTCTTTTCCCTCCCTACTTGTGCCTATTTCCTTTTGTCCCATTTTTGAGTCTGGCTGTTTTGGCACATACACCTGTTTAGGGAAAGGCTTCCTCTCCCTCTTCCTGCAGTCAGCCCCATCATGCCCAATCATGTTACAATAACTGCATAAGCTAGGCATCCATTCACATTTTATTTCCTGGTTCTGCACAACATCATTTTCATCCAGGAAAGGTATTGTGGCTGGGATCTTCTTTCCTAGTTCAACTTCTACCAAGACCCTAGCAAAGTTTATTCTCTCCACCTCCCTAGTTGCCCTGTCCAGTTTGAGGGGGGTACCAATAGGGCTCAGGATGATGCTCAAAATTTTTGGCTTCCAGTAAACAACATCAAGCTTAGGTAATTGCAGCCACACTGGTACAGTTTTTGGAAGTTCCAAGTCCAGGTTCTGGGTCCAAGGTTGGATAATTACAGGCTTGTTATCAAATAGAACCACTCCCTTTTCTATCACCTGGTCTCTTTCAGTTTTTAGGCCAAACCTAACCAAGAAGACCCCTGGCTTTGCCAGCCACACTTTTTCAATTCTGTGTTCTTTCCAGACTCTCCGGAAAAAGCCATTCATAACCGTGAATGGTGGAAAAGCACCCAGAATTTTGCACACCACAGTAGTCTCCCAAGTCTTTTTACTCTGCTCTACATCCTCCTTCCAAATCTTTCCCATTACCAAACCATCAACTTCAAGGGGGGCATAGAATTTTACCTCGTCGTCTTCTTTCTGTTCGAATAAGGAGGACCATGGAAGAACCTCCCCCTCCTTCCTATCTCCCCATGGTATCTTGGTCTCAGTGTTGACCTCCACAGAATTCGAGCTTGGAGTAGTCTTCTCGGTTTTTTGAGGCGTGAACAGTACGTCCTTCCCTCGAACAGCTTCCGTGTACGTAGTCGACTCAACAAAGTTCTCCGGTTGAACCTCCACATCCTCAAGGACCGTCTTCATTTCATTGACCTGAGATTGTTTCACAACAGAGAAATCGAGTGAATTGTTTTTTGTGGGAGTTTGGTGTGTTCCATAGATTATGCAGTTCCTTTTTGCCTGGAGTTTCTTCTTCCCGCTGGATCTTCCCATTTCTGGGGATCGATCTGCAAGCAAATCGAACGACGCAGCTGGTAGCAAAACTGGAAGCAAAAAAGGAGATCACATATCTTATTCTTTAATTCATTCAATCAACAAGTGTGTTCATCAATGAATGACTTATTTGTGAAACCAAGGTTGGTTGAAAAAACCTTAAGGCAAAAAAAATGCCATCCTACAGCTTTAACAATTAAAGGGCTGAGTTTAACTTAGAATCTTCTAATGTCTCCGATGAAGAGGCACAGTGATGACGGCTATGCTCCTGCCCAAACGTATTCAAAACCAACTTTTTTTCCCAATGAAGGAAGAATAGATGGCCAAATAAATCACAATCTATTGGAAATGCAAGTAACTCTAGTTCAAAAAATTAAGACCACGTGCTTGAAGATACTGACTTCTACTTGGGGAAGATTGAAGGCTGAGCTTCGATTGTATCATTTTTCAACCTCGTATTTTATGGAAAAATATTGTACTTAAGAAATATGAGGCAAGGAAATTGAACCGCAGATGGATATTGGCAATATCTCGAACTAATAATAAGAAGGATCGGTGTGCGGGAGGATGATACATTTGTGAAGAACCTATTTATCAAAGGAATAATGGATGATCAGTAATACCAATTAAGCTTCAATATAACGTATCAGTGAGTAAATTATTTATGAAACCAAGGTTTGTTGAATGAACTTTAAGGGGAAAAAAGACCCCATACTAAAACTTTAATAATCAAAGGCCTGGGTTGGACTCAAGATCTTCTAATTTCTCCAAGGAAGAGGCACAATGATGGACAGTTGTGATCCTACCCAAACATATTCAAATAAAAAAAATTGTCCTAAAAATAGAAAAAATGGCTGCCTCAAATTAACCCTAATTTATCAAACATTCAAGTAACTCTAGTTCAAAGAATCATGTGCACTAGAAGAGACTGATTGCCACTTGAGAAAGATTGAATGCTGGGCTTTCATTGTATAATTTTTCAACTCTGTACTTGATGGAAAAGATCTTGTACTTATGAAATATAAGGCACGGAAATCAAAGGGAAAGGATGATGCATTTGTGATGAACATATTTATCAAAGGGCTAAAGAGATTCTCTAAATACCAATTAAGGTTCAACATAACGTGTCAATGAATGACTTATTTGTGAAACCTAGGGTTGTTGAAAGAACCTTAAGGAAAAAAAGACCACATCCTACAGCTTTAATAATAAATGATAGGTTGTTGTGATCCTACCTAGACGTATTCAATTCCAATTAACCACAAGCTTTCAAAAATTAACCACAAATGAGGGAAGAATAGCTACCTAAAATTAACCACAATCTTTCAAAAATTCAAGTAACTCTAGTTCAAAAAGTCAAGAACACATGGTAGAAGAGACTGATTTCTAATTGGGAAAGATTAAATGCCAAGCTTCGATCGTATCATTTTCAAACCACATACTTTCTTTAAAATATTTATTATTTAAGCAATATGAGGCAATGAAATTGAATTGCAGATGATTATTGGCAATATCTCGAACTTATCATGAGAATGGTTGGTGTGGTAGATGATGATGCATTTGTAAAGAACCTATTTATAAAAGGGCTAAGGAGAATCAACAAATACCAATTAAACTCCAACTTGACTTATCACTAAGTGACTTTTAGTGAAACCAATGTTTGTTGAAAGAACCTTTTGGCCAAAAAAGACCACATCCTACAACTTTAACAACCAAGGCGTGGGTTTCACTAGGGATCTTCTTATTTTGCCAAGGAAGAGCCACAATGATGGGCGGCTGTGGTCCTACCCAGACGTATTAAAATACAACTTTTTGTCCTAAGGAAGGAATAATGTCAGCCTTAAATAAATAAAAAATCTGTCAGAAATCATAGTAACTCTAGTTCAAAAAATTAAGACCACACGCTAAAAGAAACTAATTGCTACTTTGGAAATATTGAATGTTGGGCTTTGTTTTTATTATTTTCCAACCACGTACTTGTAGGAAAAAATATCGTACTTAAGCAATATGAGGCAAGAAAATTGAACAGTGGATGAATAATGGCAATATCTAAAAACTAACCATGAGATGGGTTGGTGTTCGAGGGTTTGATGCATATGTGAATAACCTATTTATAAAAGGACTAAAGAGAGTCTCTAAATACCAATTAAGATTCAACATAACATATTAATGAGTGAATTATTTTTGGAATCAAGGTTGGTTGAAGGAACCTTAAGGCCAAGAATGCCCCCATCCAACAACTTTAATTATCAAAGGCCAGGGCTTGACTTGGGATCTTCCAACATTGCCGAAGAAGAGGTACAATGATGGGCGGCTATTTTCCTACCCAAATGTATTCAAATCCATTTTCGTTCAAAGTAAGGAAGAATGACAACTTCAAATCAACCACAATCTATCGGAAATTCAACTAACTCTACTGTAGAGAATAAAGAGCACAAGCTAGAAAGGACTGATTGATACTTCGGAAAGATTGAATGTCGGGACTAATTTTTATTATTTTTCAACCACATTATTGATGAAGAAAATCCCATACAAAAGTAGTATGAGGCAAAAAAATCTAACCACAGATGAATATTGGCTATATCACGAACAAATCATGAGAAGGGTTGATGTGTGAAAGTATGATGCATTTGTGAAGAACATATTTATCAAAGGACTGATTGAGAATCTATAAATACCAATTAAGCATCAATATAATTTATCAGTGAGTGACTTTTTTTGTATTGGAAAATGAGCTTTATTAATCAAAACATCATCTAGTACAAAGGTTTAGGCCATCACTCCTTACCTATCACATTCAAAGTTTCCTAAACCAAAGGTTTAAAAACTTAGTTAATTCAGATTTTCTAACCAAAAATTTACAACTTAGCCTACATATTTCCCTTACAGTTGCACTCAGCTTTGGTATTGTGAAGTAGCAAGTCTATGTCTTGGCTCTTCCCCTGGAGTATTCTCTGATTTCTCTCTATCCACACATGATAAAGGGCAGTGGAGTAGGTCTGCAATTTGCTCCATTTCCTCCTCAGCATTAACTGGTTATGTTTTATTTTCAGTTCCCTCAGGTTGTAAAGTACCACCAACTGCAGCTGCTGGATCATGGCAACTGTGAAAGGGCATTTGATGAATAGGTGAGCAGCATTCTCGTCCTCTAGGTGACAAAAAACAGCATAAATCTCCTCTAGGTATAACTTTGAACTTGACCAGTCTATCCACAGTGGCTAACCTGACCTTGAAGAGCATCCACATGAAGTATCTATGTATGGGTTGTATCTGGGGGGTGCCAAAGCACTCTTGCCATGTATTCCCTATGTGTTCCACCTTTCTGGAGGTTGTAAGCTCTTCTGATGCTGAATCCTCCATTCCCTTTAACACATTCAGCAATTTGATCAGCCATCTGCACTTTCAGTTTTATGATTGTCTTCCAGCCCTAGCTATGTGATTCTGAGCTTCTATATTCTTTGAAATATTAACCCTTGATATAGTAGGCATGTACCCATTGGACCCAGAGTATGTCCTTCTTGGAAAAAAACATCCCAGATTAGCCTACACAGAGAGGCCTTGTTCCAAATAGATGGATCCCTGAGTCTCCAACCACCTACTGCCTTTGACCTGCTCATTGTATCCTAAGCAACTGCAGTAAATCCCCTTTCTCCTTGCTCTCTCCCCAAAATGAAATTCTTGCACATTTCAACTATTTCTCTGTGAATACTTTCAGGGAGTTTAAAAACACTAGTCCAATAGCCTGTGATGCTAAGGAGGACAGAGTTAACCAATTGGACTCTCCTAGCATAAGACATATTTCTGGAATCCCATCTTTTTAGTCGTCCAGTGATTTTTTCCAGTAGTATGTTGCAAGTTGCTGCCTTCCATTCTATAGAGTTCAGTGGCAGGCCTAGGTAGTGCAATGGAAACTCACCTCTTGCAATCTTCAAGACATCAAGTAACGGGTCTTTATCTTCCTCACTAATTCTAGAGAAAAAAACCTGAGATTTTCCCTCATTAATGGCCAGTCCAGTGGTTTTCTGGAAATCCTCCAAAACATTCTTTACTCCCTGCAGTGATTTAGTGTTAGCAGCAATAAAGATAAGCAGGTCATCAGCAAATAACAGGCTGTGAACCCCCACTTTTTGACATCTCTGATAGAACTCAACGTTTTTGTTCTGAACTGTTAGTTTAGCATCTTAGTCAAATACTCCACGTTGAGGAAAAACAGCAAAGGGGAGAGGGGATCCCCTTGTTTTACCCCCATTTTCCATCAAAAGGTAGAGACATGGTTCCATTGATTGAGAGGCTGAAGGAGGAGGTGGTGACACATCTTCTGATCCATTCCAGGAATATACCAGGCATTTTCAGCAGTTTTAGCCACATGAATAAAAAATCCCAATTAAGGCCGTCAAAAAGCATTTGATATGTCAACTTTAATGAGGTAACTTGGCTTTAAATCTCCATGACTGTAGTTGTTGATAAGCTCTTGGGTTAACAGTATGTTGTGCACTATATTTCTGCCCTTCACAAATGCAGATTGGTTATTTAAAACCAATGTAGGCATTACCAAACCCAGTCTAGTGCATAGTATCTTTGTCACCATCTTGTAAATGATGGAACTACAAGAAATAGGTCTATAATCAACAGGACTCTGTGGCTGTGGTTTTTTGGGGATCGGGCTGATCACTGCCTTACTGAAGTGTATAGGGGGTTTTTCACCTTTAAAGATACCTTGGACTGCTTGAGTTACTCCCTCACCAATGATTATCTAAGATTGATTGAAGAAGTGGCTAGAAAGGCCATCATGGCCTGGACTTTTACTGGATTTAATATTTTCAGAGTATGGAAAACCTCTTGGTCTGAATCTGGCCTGATCAGTTTGACCTGCTGATGTACTGATAATGTTCCTCCCTTAGCTAAGTCATTATTGATCTTCAACTCAGGGGAGATTTCCTTCCCCATGAGTCTTCTGAAAAAATTAACCAGGTGGTCCTGGATCAGTTCCCTTCCCTGGACCAAATTATCTCTAATTGTCAAGGTAACAATATGGTTAGAGTAAGGTCCAGTCTTCAACATTGCATAGAAAAAGCTTGTAGGCCTATCTCCTCCTTTTTAACCATCTCACCTTTGCCCTTTGCTTCTACTCTCTGTTTCATTTTTAAAAATTTTGCCATGATCTAGGGTCCTTTTCCAGCTCTTGTTGATCTCTCATCCACTTGTCCTTTATACGAGCAGCCTTCTTTTCAATATTTGAGAACTCATCTTTGTTTAGTTTCCTCAGGGGGGATTCTAGCATATGTAGCCTCTGAAACAATTTTGTAAGGTTTGTGACCTTTTCTATTTCCTATATAGGCTTCACAGTTACCTCAAACCTTGGGGATAAGTTCAACATGTTGAAGAACTTTAATGGTTTTGACTTCCTTTCTTGGACCCTTTGTAGTTCCAGGACTAAAGGCATGTGGTCAGAGATGCCATTTAT
The DNA here is from genome assembly GCA_032360425.1 of Rubia occidens. Classification (NCBI taxonomy): domain Eukaryota; kingdom Viridiplantae; phylum Streptophyta; class Magnoliopsida; order Gentianales; family Rubiaceae; genus Rubia; species Rubia occidens. Next base: position 8,495 of record JAUOBV010202331.1, read on the forward strand.
CACCACCTTCCATATAGAGTCTGTGAGCTGATCCAGCCAAGCCCCATTTACCAAGGCCCTATCAATTTTGTTGTAGATCATACCCTCATCTTTTCTCCTATTTGACCAAGTAAACTGTGGGCCAACAGTTTTCACCTCATACAGCTGCTGTTCGAAAACCACAGATTGGAAGTTATCTAGTTCATGTTGCTAAACTGGTTGTCCACCAATCTTGTCATCAAAATCCAGGGGGTTGTTGAAGTCCCTTAAAACCAGCCAGGGTTTATCATCATGCACTACCCTCTTTATGAAACTCCATAAACTGCTTCTATACTTCTATTGGCTATTTCCATATGCAATAGTGATGTAGCAGACCAGATTCATTTCCTTTACCAGAACTTCCATTTCAATCCATTGGTCACCCTTGCTCAAAATCTTCACTATGAAATAATCATCTCTCCATGCCACCCATATTCTTCCACTGTCAATGACCAAGCTATTGGTTTCAACACTCCAGCCTAGACCAATGTTTCCCCATATCTTTTTTCATTTTCTCGTTTACCCTTAGTTTCAAAGAAGCCTAGAAAGCCAACTTGGTTGGATAGACAAAACTCTCTAAACTGTTTCTGCTTTACCCCACTATTCACCCCTCTGAGATTCCATGCTAAAATGTTACTTATCATATGGTGGATCAGCCAGGATAGTGAACAGGTTTTCTTCCCTATTACTGCACTCTACCTGATCTGAACTTCCATCTCTGGAATATTGTAGGAGGTCAGCTGGTTCCTCCTGGTTATCCCTGAACACAGTTGCTCTCCTTCTGGTGACATTTTTGAAGCCACCTCTCCCATATCTTCTCCAAATTGTCCTGGCTGGTTTGGATTTTTGTTGGGACAGCTTTGGCAATTGGCATATAGACTTGCTTCTGAGGAGGTTTTGGCATGTCTCTCTTCCTGTATTTCTCCCATTCATGCCCAATCATAGAGCAGAAAATACATTTTACAGGCATTCATTCACAGATAATGTCATGGCTTTGGATCACTTCATTTTCATCTATGTAGGGCAGTTTATCAGAAATTTTCTTCCCCAATTCAACTTCTACCAGGACCCGGGCATAGTCCAACCTTTCCACCTCACTAGTTACTCTATTCAACTTAAGAGGGATTCCTATAGGGCTCAATATTGTGCTGAGGATCTTAGGTTTCCAATAAACCACATTAAGTTTATCAATGAGTGACTTATTTGTGAAATGAAGGTTGGTTGAAACAACCTTAAGGAGAAAAAAAACCCTGTCCTACAGCTTTAACAATCAAAGGCTTGGGTTTGACTCAGGATCTTCTATCTTCACCGGGGAAGAGTCACAATGATTAGCAGCTGTGGTCCTACACATGACGTATTCAAATCAAAGGTTTTGTCACAGTGAGGGAAGAATGACTACCTTAAATCAACCACAATTTCTCAAAAGTCCAAGTTACTCTAGTTCAAAGAATAAAAAACACATGTTGAAGATACTGATTGCTACTTTGGAAAATTTAATTCCAGGGCTTCATTTATTTCATTTCCAACAATGTACTTGATGGAAAAAATGTTAAACTTAACAAATATGAGGCAAGAAAATTGAACTGCAGATGAATATTGGCAATATCTCAAACTAACAATGAGAAAGGTTGGTGTTCGATTAGATGATGTATTTGTGAATAACATATTTAATAAAGTAATCATTGAGAATATCCAATTGAGTTTTGTGATAACTTATCAATGAGTGACTGGTTTGTGAAATCAAGTTTGGTTGAAGGAACCTTAAGGCTGAAAAATACCCCATCCTACAGCTTTAATTATTTTAGGACCAAGTTTGGTTGGGATCTTCTAACTTCGCCGAGGAAGAAGCACAATGATGGGTGGATATGATCATACCCAAACATATTCAAATCCTACTCTTTGTTCTAATGAAGGAAATATATAGGCTTTAAATCAACCACAATCTATCGATAATCTAAGTAAAGACTGAATGTTGTACTACATTTGTATCATGTTTCAACCATGTGCCAGATGGAAAAAGACTCATACTTAAGAAATATAAAGCAAGAAAATCACCCCGCAAATGAATATTGGCAATATCTCGAACTAACCCTGAGAAGGGTTGGTGTGCTATAGGAGGATGTATTTGTGAAGATCTTATTTATCAAAGGACTAAGAAGAATATCTAAATACCAATTAAGTTTCAACCCAATGTATCAATGAGTTACTTTTTTATGAAACTAAGGTTAGTTGAAAGAGGCTTAAGGTAAAAAAAAACTTCATCCTACAGCTTTAACAATCAAAGGCTTGGGTTTGACTCGTGATCTGCTAATTTCGCCGATGAAAAGGCACAATGATGGAGGGTGTGGTCTTCATTAGACGTATTCAAATCCAACTTTTTGTCCTAATAAGGGAAGTATGACTGCCTAAAATCAACAACAATCCATTGAAAATCCAACCAATTCTAGTTCAAAGAATCAAGAGCACATGCTACAAGAGACTGATTGCTACTTGGGAAAAATTGAATGCCATGGCTTCGTTTGTATCATTTTCCAACCACATGCTTGAAAGAAAAAATCTTATACACTATCTACAAAAATTGAACCGGAAATAAATATTAGCAATATCTCAAACTAACCATGAGAAGTGTTGGTGTGCGAGAGGATGACGCATTTGTGATGAACCTATTTAATGATGGACTAATGGAGAATCTCTAAATTCTAAGTAAGCTTCAAGATAACGTATCAATGAGTGACTTATTTGTGAAATCAAGTTTGGTGAAGGAACCTTAAGGCAAAACAATACCCCATCATACAATTTTAATTATCGAAGGCCTAGGTTTGGCTCAGATCTACTAACTTTACCGAGAAAGAGACACAAGGATGGGTGACTATAGTCCTACCCAAACGTAGTCATATCTAATTGTTTGTGCTAATGGATGAAGAATAGAAGCCTCAAAAACCACAATTTATCAGAAATCCAAACTACTCTGGTTCAAAAGAATCAAGAGCACAGGCTAGAAGAGACTGATTGCTACTTGGGAAAGACTTAATGTTGTACTACATTTCTATGATTTTCCGACCACGTAATATAAGGAAAGGAAATTGAACCGTGGATGAATATTGGCAATATCTCGAAGAAACCTTGAGAAGAGTTGGTGTGTAAGAGGGTAATGCATTCGGGATGAACCTATACATCAAAGGAATAACGGAGAATCTCTGGCTACTAATTAAGTTTCCACAAAACGTATTAATGACTAACTTATTTTTTAAACCAAGTTTGGTTGAAATAGCCTTAAGGCCAAAAAACCCCATCCTACAACTTTTACAATAAAAGGCCTGGGTTTAACTCAAAATCTTCTTACTTCTTTGAGGGAGAGGCACAACGGTGAACCGCTGTGATCCTCCACCAGATGTATACAAATCCAAATTTTTTCCTAATGAGAGAATAATGGCAGCCTCAAATCAACCAAATTCTATCGTAAATCCAATTAATTCTAGTTCAGAGAATCAAGAGCACATGCGAGAAGACGCTGATTGCTAATTGGGAAAGATTGAATTCCAGAGCTTCTTTTGTATCATTTTATATCCATGTTATTTATGGAAAAATCTCTTACTTAAGGAATATGAGGCAATGTAATCCAACTGTGGATGAATATTGGCAATATCTGGAACTAACCATGAGAAGGGTTGGTGTGAGAGAGGGTGATGCATTTGTGAAGAACCTATTTATCAAAGAACTAAGAAGAATATCTAAAGACCAATTAATCTTCAATATAACGTATTAGTCAATGACTTATTTATTAAACCAAAGTTTGTTGAAAGAACCATAAGGCCTAAAAAGACCCCATCCTACAGCTTTAACAATCAAACGTTTAGGTTTGACTCAGAATCTTTTAGCTGCGTCGAGGAAGAGGCATATTGATCGGTGGTTGGGTTCCTACCCTAGAAGTATTCAAATCCAATGTTTTTTCCTAATGAGGGAAGAATGAATGCCATAAATCAAGCACAATCTATCTAAAATCCAAGTTAATATAATTCAAAATATCAAGAGCAAATGCTAAAATGAACTGATTGCTACTTGGGAAAGATTGAATGCTAGGGTTGCGTTTGTATAATTTTCCATCCATGTAATTGATGGGAAAAAATCTCGTACTTAAGCAATATGAGGTAAGGAAATCAAACCGTGGATGAATATTGGCAATATCTACAACTAACCTTGGGAAGGGTTGGTGTGCGAGAGGATGATGCATTTGTGAAGAACCTATTTATCAAAGGACTAAGGAGAATCTCTAAATACCAATTAAGCTTTAACAAAATGTATCCATGAGTGACTTATTTTTGAAACCTAGGTAAATTGAAGGAGCTTTAATGCCAAAAAAGACCCCATCCTACAACCTTAACAATCAATCGTGTGGGTTTGACTCGGTATCTTATAACTTCACCGAGGAAGAGGCACAATGAAGTGAGGTTATGGTCCTACCCAAACGTATTCAAATCCAACTTATTGTCCTAATGAAGAAAGAATGGCTGCCTCAAATCAATCGTAGTATATCATAAATCCAAGTAACACCAGTACAATGAATCAAGAGTACATGCTAGCAGATATTGATTCCTACTTGGGAAATATTGAGTGTTGGGCTTCGTTAGTGTCATTTTCAAACCCCGTACTTGAAGGGGAAAATCTCTTACTTAATAAATATGAGGCAAGGAAATTGAATTACGGATAAATATTGGCAATATCTCAAACTAATCGTGAGTAGGATTTGTGTGCGAGAGGATGATGAATTTGTGAAGAACCTATTTATTAAAGGACCAAGGAAGATCTTGAAATAACAATTAAGCTTTAACGTACCCTATCAATGAGTGACTTATTGGTAAAATCAAGGTTGGTTTAAGTACCTTAAGGTAAAACAGAATCCATCCTACAATTTTAATTATCAAAGGCCTGGGTTTGACTTCGATCCTCCAACTTCGCCGGGGAAGAGGCACAATGATGGGAAGATGTGGTCCTACCCAAACGTATTAAAATCCAATTTTTCCCCAGTGAGGGAAGAATGGCTACTTTAAATCACCACAGTCTATCGAAAATCAAGATCACATACTTGAAGAGACTAATTGGTACTTGGAAATGATTCAATTCAGGGCTTCGTTTGAGTCATTTTCCAACAACTTACTTGATGGAAAAAATCCCATACTTAAGCAATGTGGGGAAAGAAAATCAAACCGCTGATGAATATTGGAAACATCTCGAACTAACCATGAGAAGGGATGGTGTGTGAGAGGATGATGCATTTGTGAAAAACTTATTTAACAAAGAATTATGGAGATTCTCTAAATACCAAATAAGCTTCAACATAACTTATTAGTGAGTGAATTATATGTAAAACCAAGGTTGGTTGAAGGATCCTTAAGCCCAAAAAAGACCACATCCTACAGGTTGACAATCAAAGCCCTAGGTTTGACTAGGGATCTTCTTACTTCACTGAGAAAGAGGCACAATGATGGGCAATTGTGGCCTCCAACAGATGTATGCAAATCCAAACTTTTTTCCTAATAAGGGAAAAATGGATGGTTTTGTTAAATAAACTACAATCTATCGAATATCCAAGTAACTCTAGTTCAATGGATGGTTTTGCTACATTGGAAAGAATAAATGCCAGAATTTATTTGTATCATTTTCCAACCACATACTTGATTAAAAAACTCGTACTTAGGCAATATAAGAAAGGAAATTGAACTTCACATGAATATTAGCAATATCTCGAACTAACCATGTGAAGGGTTAGTGTGCAGAGGATGATGCTTTTGTGAAGAACCTATTTATGAAAGGAGTAATGGAGAATAATTAAATACGAATTAAGCTTCAGTATAATGAATCAGTTAAGGACTTATTTACTAAATGAAGGTTGGTTGAACAAACCTTCTGACCAAAATAGACCACATTTTATAGCATTGACAATCAAAGGCCTAGGTTTGACTCGCAGTCTTCTAACTTTGTCGAGGAAGATGCAAAATGATGGGCAACTATTATCCTAGCCAGAATTATTTAAATCCAACTTTTTTCCCTAATGAGGGAAGAATGGATGCCCTAAATTAACCACAATATATGGGAAATCTAAGTAATTCTAGATCAAATAATTAAGAGCACATGGTAGAAGAGATTGATTGCTACTTGGGATAACTTGAATGTCGGGCTTCATTTGTATCATGTTCCAACCACGTACTTAAGAAATATGAGGCAAGGGAATTGAACCACGGATGAATATTGGCAATGTATCAAACTAATCTGAGAATGGTTGGTGTGCGAGACGATGATGCATTTGTGAATAACCTGTTAATCAAAGGACTAAGGAGAATCATTAAATACCAATTATGCTTCAACAAAATGTATCCAAGAGTGACTTATTTATGAAACCATGGTTGATTAAAAGAGCCTTAAGGCCAAAAAAGACACTAGACTACAACTTTAACAATCAAAGGTATGGGTTTGACTCGGGATTTTCTAACTTCACCGAAGAAGACGCACAACGATGGGCGGCTATGGTCCTACTCAAACGTATTAAAATCAAACCTTTTTGTCCTGATGAAGAAACAATGTCTGCCTCAAATCAACCACAATATGTCAGAAATCCAAATAACACTAGTTGGAAGAATCAAGAACGCATGCTAGAAGAGACTGATTGCTGCTTGGGAAAGATTGAATGTCGGGCTTCATTTGTATCATTTTCCAACCACGTAATAGAAGGAAAAAAATCTTGTACTTAAGAAATATGAGGTAGGGAAATAGAACCGTGGATGAATATTTGAAATATCTCAAACCAACCATGAGAATGGTTGGTGTGCGTGAGAATGATGCATTTGTGAAGAACCAATTCACCAAAGGGCTATTTGAGAATCTCTAAATACAAGGTACGTTTTAAGAAACGTATCAATGATGAATTATTTATCAAACCATGGTTGGTTAAATTAACTTTACGCCAAAAAACCCCCATTCTACAGCTTTAACAATCAAAGGCCTGAGTTTGACTCGTAGTCTTCTAACTTCGCTGGGGAAAAGGCACAATGATGGGCGACTGTTGTCCTAACCAGACATATATAATCCAAATTTTTCCATAATGAAGAAAGAATGGTTGACTCAAATCAACCACAATCTACGGGAAATCCAAGTAACTCTAGATCAAAGAATGAAGAACATATGGTAGAAGAGATTGATAGCTACTTGGGATAGCTTGAATGTGGGTATCATTTGTATCATTTTCCAACAACATATTTTTGAAATATGAGGCAAGGAAATCAAATCGAGGATGAATATTAGCAATGTGTCAAACTAATCATGCGAATGGGTGGTGTGCAAAAAAATGGTGCATTTGTGAATAACTTGTTAATCAAAGGACTAAGGAGAATCTTTAAATACCAATTATGCTTCAACAAAATGTATCGAAGAGTGACTTATTTTTTAAACCATTGTTGGTTAAATTATCATAAGGAGAAAAAGACACCATACTACAACTTTAACAATCAAAGGCATGGGTTTGACTCGAGATCTTCTAACTTCACGAAGGAAGAGGCACAACGATGGGCGGCCGTGGTCCTACCCAAACATATTAAAATCTAACTTTTTGTCCTAATGAAGATAGAATGGCTGCCTCGAATCAACCACAATCTATCGGAAATCCAAATAACACTAGTTGAAAGAATCAAGAGCGCACGTTATAAGAGACTGATTGCTACTTTTGAAAGATTGAATTTTGGGCTTCATTTGTATCGTTTTCTAACCACAGAATTGATGGAAAATATCTTTTACTTAAGAAATATGAGACATGAAAATAAAACCATGGTTGAATATTGGAAATATCTTGAACCAACCATGAGAAGGGTTGGTGTGAGAGAGAATGATGTATTTGTGAAGAACCAATTCATGAAAGGACTAATTGAGAATCTATAATTACCAGGTAAGCTTTTAAAAAACTTATCGATGATGACTTATTATTTATGAAACCAATGATGGTTAAATAAACCTTTAGGCCTAAAAAGACACAATTCTATAGATTTAACAATCAAATGCCTGAATTTCACTCGCACTCTTCTAACTTTGCCGAGGAAGAGGCACAATGATGGGTGACTGTTATCCTACCCAGACGTATTTAAGTCCAATTTTTTCCTAATCAAGGAAGAATGACTGCCTCAAATCAACCCCAATATATGGGAAATCCAAGTAACTCTAGATTAAAGAATCAAGAGCATGTGCTAGAAGAGATTGATTCCTACCTAGGATAGCTTTAATGTCATGTTTCATTTTTATTATGTTCCAACCACGTACTTAAGAAAAATAAGGAATGGAAATGAAACCGGGATGGATATTGGCAATGTATCTAACTAATCATTAGAATGGTTGGTGTGCGAGAGGATGATATATTTGTAAAGAACCAGTTAATCAAAGAACTAAGGATAATCTTTAAATACCAACTAATCTTCCAAAAAACTTATCAATGAGTGACTTATTTGTGAAATCATGGTTGGTTGAAAAAGCCTTAAGGCCAACAAAGACACCACCCGACAGCTTTAATAATCAAAGGAATAAGTTTGACTCGTGATCTTCTAACTTCGCCGAGGAAGAGGCAAAATCATAGGCGGCTATGGTCCTACCCAAATGTATTTAAATCTAACCTTTCATCCTAATGAAGAAATAATGGCTACCTCAAATCAACCACAATATATTAGAAACCTAAATAACACTAGTTGGAATAATAAAGAGCTCATGCTAGAAGAGACTGATTGCTACTTGGGAAAGATTGAATGTCGGGCATCATTTTTATCCTTTTCTAACCACGGAATTGTGAAGAAACTCTCGTACTTAAGCAATATGAAGAAATGGAATAGAAATATGGATGAATATAGTAAATATCTCGAACCAACCATGAGAAAGGTTGGTGTGGGAAATAATGATGCATTTGTGAAGAACAAATTCATCAAAGGACTAATGGAGAATCTCTAACTTTAACAAAATGTATCAATGAGAGACTTATTTCTGGAACTTGTTGAAATAGTATCCTTCAGTCAATGTGCTTTTTCCATATATAGTTGGAGGATTAATAACGGAGATAATTAATTCAGTTATTTTGAGTGATCAGAATCTTTAGCTGGAAACTGCTTTTGATCAGCTAG
>JAUOBV010202438.1:0-11922 GCA_032360425.1 Rubia occidens
GGTCTAAAATTTTCAGACCCTACGGGTCCGGGTCGGGTCTGGGTCTAACTAAATTTTCTTAGGGTCGGGTCTGGGTCGTATTAGACCCGACCCATGATCATCTCTAATCACCACCCTTTAGTTTGTTGGACATTCCTGTAGTAATAAGTTTTCCATCCCTGTCACTGCATTTATTCATCATTGAACCTGCTTCATGGCTGAGTTTTAGATACACTTTTGAAGACCAACTTTGAGATTCCAAGACTTTGAAATTCCTCATTAGTTTCCCTTTCATGTAGTAATCATTGAACCCATATAATGTTTTTTTTCTTATGAAAGGGCTGCTTGATTCCACACAGATGGATCTCTAATGCCATACCTCTAAAATTTTAATTCTACTGAGAGCATTACATGAGGCAATATTGAATCCCCTCTATTCTTCCTCTCTTTTGCACAAATAACTAGTGCAGATTTTCACAATTCTGTTGTTTATGCTCTCTGGAATTTTCATTATACTTCTTCAATAACTAGTACTGCTCAACAAGGTAAAATTAATAAGTTGTAGTTTCTCTACATGTGATAGGTTTATAGACTCCCGTATTTTAATTCTATTTCCTATCTTTTCCAACAAACATTCACAATCATTCTTGTCCCATTTTACTGATGACGGAGGTAGACCCAAATTTTTCAGAGGCAAATCACATCTCATAATGTTCAAACAATCAGCAAGCAACATGTGATAAGCCACATTCATTTTTGGGAAGAGCATTTTTTATTTATTCACATTAATCCAAAAGCTTGTGACATTCTGAAATTCCACCAATATATCTATAATCCCATCTATAGACATTCTGAAATTCCACCAATATATCTTTAATCCCATCTATAAACATTCGTTTTGCTTCACAGAACAGCAAAAGATTATCAAAAAACAATAGAGAGTGAACACCAAGCTTGCCACACTTTTGGTGATACTCAACCTGTCTCTGACTAAATACTCTACTTAACATTCTAGTTAGATACTAAATGCACACAACAAACAAAAGGGGTGACATAGGATCCTCTTATTTCACACATTTCCACCCTTAAAGCTCTCACTATAGTTGTCATCTACCACTAAGCATAAAGAGGAACATTTGATACATCTTTCAATCCAGTTAACCATCGACTTTGGGAATTTCAATTTATTCAACCATTCAAATAAGAAATCCCAACCCACACTGCCAACGCCTTACTAATATCTAACTGTAAAACACATATTGGCTTCATAGTTTCACTTTTATACCTATGCAGCAATTTATGGGATAACGACAAATTGTGAGCAATGTGTCTACCTTTAATTAAAAACATTTTGATTAGCACTAATTATTTCAGGTAAAATAATTTTCATTCTAGGACACAAAATCTTAGTGATCAATTTATAGATTATAGAGCAACAAGCTATTGATCTAAAATCAGAAGGTACCTATGGCAAGGCTATCTTTGGCGAAATAAATAGATTACTGCATTGCTGAAACTATTTGGCATATTATCTCCTGCAAATAATCTGTTTGTTGTATTTTTTACTTCTTAATATACCATTTCCCATGTCTCCTTAAAGAACTGTCTAGTATAACCACCCTTCCAGGATTCTTTGTTGAGTGAATGCTTCTTAAAGCTTTCAAAACTTCTTCGGAGCTAATTGGCATAATCATTTTAACCTGCTGTTGTGCACCAACAACCTTGCCAAAGTTCACAGCCTCTTTATTCATCATATTTCTGCTTATACTGCTTCCTAACAAACTTTTAAAATGCTTAACTAACTTCTCCTCCATCCCCTCCTGATTTGTATAAAATTCATCCCTCATTCTCAAATTCACAATGTTGTTCTTATATTGCCTTGTCTTAACTGGTGAATAAAATAACTTAGAGGGTCTGTCACCCTCATTAAGCCATTCCATTTTTGTTTCTTCTCTTCAGAACTCTTAATTCTGCTTCCTACAGCTTCTCAACCTCTTTTCTTGCCACACACTTCATTTATGCTTTTGAATGGAATCTAGTTTTGAATTCACGAGTTCATGTGCTTCTTTCCAAATTGTCATACTTTTCTCCACCCTCTCCATTATATCTCCAAACTTCCTTTTGTTCAATATGGCTATGGATTTTTCCTAGGCATTTTGGACTTTATCCAAGTCAGATAAAGTATTAACCTCTCTACTTCCACATATTTGCTTAATTGTTCCTTTAAATAGGAGGGACAAAGAAAACATGTTGAAGTATTTAAAAGGCCTCCTTATCTTCTTGCCACATATGTCAAACCTGATTAGCAAAGGAAAATGGTCATAGATCATTTCATTCCTTACTTCACAACAAACATTTTTCTGCCTGCTTATCCACACTTCATTCACCATTCCTCTATCTATTCTGCTCTGAATTCTCTCTTCACCCATCCTCTTGCTGCTCCAGGAATAAAAGTTTCCTATAGTTTTAATGTTTTTGAGTTCAAGTCCTTCCACAACATCCTGAAAATCAATCCATTGTTTCTCCTCTATAGGTTGTCCTCCTAGTCTATCTATTCCTTTAAAAGGGGAATTTAAATCACCAATTATTATCCATGGTTTACTCCTTTTTCATTAACTTTTCAAAAAATACCACATGTTTTCCCTCTCAACCCTGTATTGAAGCCATATACAATAGTACAAAAATAGGCCATATTTGCAACTTTGAACCAAACTTTCATATCAGTCATTTGTTCTCCCTTGCTTGTAATTTTTTATATCAACCAAATATGCTCTCCTGAAAACCCAAACTCTCCCACCTATGACTAAATCCTCATTAGTAATCAAATCACATCCCAGTCCCAGACTTATCCAAACCTACCATGTGCATAGTTATTTTTATTTAAGCCTTAGATGTTCTAGCTGGTCCAGTTACTTCCCATGAGGTAACTTTTCCTCCAAAGATTTCAACATCACCATTTTTTTCTTCAGCCTTACAGCTCTCTGATTGACTATAATCGTCTTTACTACAGTATTTACTGTGGCAATGGTTTCAATTTTTTTCATAACATTCATATTTCCCTCTCATTTCCATAGTTTTTCTAGGTTCATGTATTTTTACTGGGACATAAACCTTCCATTTTTTGCCAACCTCCCTGTTTTTCCTTTTTTGTATTCATCTCATGTGTGACTTAACTGATTACATTTTTTGCACCTGAAAGACGTCCACTCAAAATGAACATGTTGTTGTACAATGACTTTATGTTCATTCAAGAACACCACGCTATCTGGAACATCATCCCCAATCTCCCTTTCAATTTTGACCCTTGCATAAGAGAATCTTTTTTTCTCCTTTGTTTCCTTATGTTTTCCTATAGGACTAAAAAAATCTTATCAATCTAGGTTTCCAGTAAGCTGTGGACAGGTTTGGTAATTGCACCCACACATGGACTATCTTTGTCTCATTAAAATCGTGATCAGTAGACCACATCTTCATAATTAATGGTTTCCCATCGAAATATACGTTACCAGATTCAATAACTTCATCTCTAAAGGAAGTTGAAATAAATTTCACCATAAACGTACCTCTTCCCAGTTGCCAGGTCTTGCTGATATTTCTCCCCAAATCCTATGAAGAACCCCTCTGCTACCTTAAATGGAGAGTTGTTACCCATAATTTTGCATACCATCATAGATTCCACTACTTTGAGCACTCCTCTACTTCTATAATAGAAATCTCAACCATTTTCACACTGTTCACTTCAATTGGATCGCAAAAGTGAACTTCATCTCCCTTCTTCTTAAATAATCCACTCCATTTTTTTCTCGAATTTCCTCCTGCACTATGTCTCCCCACGATGATATTTTTCCATTCACGAGCTCAGTATTTCTCAACTTCTCTATTTCCATTTTGACAATTTTCTGACTGGTGGTAGCAAACCCAGAATTTCATATCCCCTATGACTTTGGCTGATAAACTCTCCAAGTTCAGTGGAGATTTTGGCGATTCCACCACATCAATTCCCTTTAACACTCTTGTAAGAACTCCATTCTTTTCTTCTTCTCCCAGGTTTTTCCTCTCTCTAGATTTCTCCTCCACTACGTTTCTCCTTAATCTAGCTAACATTTTCTTTGCCAACATCTTGCCTCCCGGTTCACCCATGGCGGCGATGAACGAATCACGTACAAACTAGAATGCACCATCCTACCATGTACCACTAATATAAGATTATCGGATAAGTACACGTAGTTTAGGAAGAGGTTATGATTATTGCATTATTGGATGATAGCTAGTTTAGATTCTGCAACGATTTAGCACTAGGCTCGAGAATGATCCCGAAAAGATTTTATCGTTTTGTCGGTTTGGTCATCAATCAATGCCAAGATTGTGTTTTGGGGTGACAACTAAGCATGATTGTTGATTAATTGATTATATTGAGGGTGAGAACTAAGCATGGCTGAGGACAATGCAACATTTAAGTATGAGGGTAGGATGGTGCATTCTAATTTGTATGTTGTACCATAGTAGCAACTTTTTATTTCAAAATAAAAAGAAAAATTTTAAAGAAAAAAAAGATTGGAAATCCTAGGATAAGTCAAAAACCCAAGAGAATGACTTAAGTAATAATTAGGCGAGTCTGGACTGGTATATACTGGTTCACAAGTAGACTTATAATTGGGGGAACAAAGAGTGGTAAGGTTAAAATCTGAAAAAGGCTCGTAAAAATAATGAGAGGGAAAACACAAGGATTGGAACTTTGTGCATGATCACATCAACTCGTATATATTCGTTGTGCGTATTTGTTTGATTATTGTTAGTTACTAGATGCTTTGTAATTATTTCAAGAGTATGTCTTATTTTGCTTACTCGAGTACAAGTAAGATTTAAGTATAGAGGTATTTGATGTGCCTTAAATATTATATCATAATTTGTAATTATTACCATACTTTAGATTGTACATCTGCACACATTATGGCGTATTTTGTAACTTGTAAATTCTACAAAATTTTTTGAAAGTTTCGAGGATTTTACAAGAATTACGATATTTTGAAGACTTGAAGACCCACCATTGGACCCATGGTAAAGAATTTACAATTAAATATGGAAGAATGGGAAAAAAATTGAGGGAAAACATCAAAGAATCACCGCGTGTTATTAGGGAATTCATTGACTAGTATCATAAACAAACATAAAAATAAGAGCGTTGTTAATAAGGACGACATAATAAATAGGGCTTATGGTTATGATCCCTCATTTTGTATAGGGAACAAAAACAATAATAGAAATTTTATGAATCTGGAACCTATGATCATTGTATGAATATGATTTGTGGAAATTGTGAAATGAACTATTCTGATTTTTTAATTGATTTTTTTTTCAAAGCCCCTCAAACCTTGTATTGACTTGGCTAAAATTTATAGCTAAATTAGGAATATAATTATCTTCTGGGTTCGATCTTACTTTCTTGCTATATTACCATAATATTATAGGTTGATAGGTTTAAAATTTTAAAATTGATATCGATTTAGTTGTTTATCAAACGGCTAAAATCCTCTGTCATCGGGCCATTGTTGAATATAAACAAGAATTGCAGGTTATATATCAGAACTTATTTTAGAAATTAGGGGTAGGATCAGGATTATTTATACACTTTTAAGAATCATAACAATCATAATTGTACTAAAACACTACAACAATATTCAAAACAACCACAACTGTACAAAAATAATACTACCGATCACAACAAACAAACACAATTCTAGTAAGACGCTACTATATTGTATAAATAAGAATTACAATTACACCAAAATAAAAAAAAATTAAGACTTATTAGGGTCTCATTCTATACATAAGTGCCTTGGTGAAGACAATAATTACATGTTTTTAACACCTCAACCTTTTATTCTACTTAACCAGGTATACTAAGAACAAAACTTAGTTCATTGATACAAAATACTATTTGAGTTATTGAGCCTTGTAGATGAGGTTTGTGTCATCTTTGTGTTTGATCATTCCAAAATCAACAAGGATCGAGATCTCTGTTGCGATCTATGGAGCAAATTCTAAACAGAGGGCATGCACAATTTCAAACCTAAGACTGTCACAAATGTATCCCACATTATAACAGCAAGGTCATTCAATCTACATAACAAGAAAAATGCACACCTAAACAGATGTATTGTAATACTGAACCACCCGCAAAACTATTGCGGTCTTATATTGATAACAAATAGCGGTGTTCATCAACAAGTTCGGACGGATAAAATGGACCAAACCAAATCAAAATGTAAGGATCGATATCAGATATATGGAGATTTGATCTTCGATCCAAGGTTTTGTAAGATTCCAGGTTCCGGTCCGGTCCCATCCAAAATCCAATTTTACCGATGTGCACTAGATGGATCGGTATTTTACTTTTATAAATATAGTTAACTTTTTAATGAATTAATTTAATATGCTAGTTTAGATTTATTCGGGACGGCTAATATTTTTTCTATTATTTTGAGGTGAATTTTTATAATAACTTCTCTTTTATTATATTTTAAAAAAATCAATGTTTCCACAACAAAATTTGAAAGTAAAATATAAAATTTACTAGAATCCGATCCAACCAATTTGGACCGGTTCAAAACTAAAACTACTTGATCTGGTCATGGTTCAAAGTATCTACTAAGTGATTCAGTTTTTGATCTAAGATTTTTTGTGATTTTCAATTCCGATCCTTATTGTTTCCAGTCCGATCCAGTCCGGACTTAACCGATAAACAACCCTACATGTAGCCAACCTAGAACTTCTGTTTGCCTGTTCTGGTTTTGCTAGCATTCAAAGTAATTCCGCATGATTTTTTAATTATTAATTGGAATATATACAAATATATCTCTATGTACTTGAATAACTGCAAATATAACTCTCAGATAATTTAAATTACAAAAACAACCCTACCTAATTGATAAAAGTGCAAATATAACCCTAAGACACCATTTTCGGTGTTGACCGACATTGTCCACCTATAAAATGATCAAAACACACTCTGACCTAAAACCTAAAAGTATTGGGACAATTTTTCCCTCGAACGCCACCACTCTCATTCTCGGCCACCACCACCACCCCTCATTCCGCCCACCGCCACCTCACCCTAACTCCACCACAAATAGCAGCCCGCCACCACTTCGACACCACTATGCCACCACCCCAGCAACCACATCCCATTTTACTTCAGCTTCTCCGGTAGGCTTCTCCCAGGTTGTCTCTTCGCCTTCTCCGTCTCAAGGCTACATCAGTTTGTCTCCGGTGCTCGTTGACTCCCTCCATTTCTCGACGACTTCCTCCATTCCTCGTCGAATCTCCCTTCATTCCTCATCGACTCCCTCCATTCCCCGATAACTTTCTCCATTCCTCAGTGACTCATCCTATTCCCCGGCAACTCCCTCCATCCCTCGGTGACTCCCTCATCTCCATCGTCAACAATCTCGTCATCATTGTCGAAATTTTTAAAAAATATAATTAAACCATACTTGTAAATGCGAGGCTGAATAAGAGGGGAGGAAATAAGAAGAAAAATAAAGCTTTGTCTAGAAGAAGAAATTTTGGGGATGAAATGCATTAGTGGTGGGTATTGAATTAAGAACGGGATTATTGAAGAAGGATTAGGTTAGGCTTAGGATTTAGAGGTATGATAGTTAATTAATTTAATTTTTTATGGGGGGTAAAAAAGACAGTACATCGAATTCCAGTTTAAATTTGTCGGAATGGGTCTTTTTTTCTTCACTTTCCTTCATTTTCTAGAATTGTATTTACACTTTCAATTATCAAAATATTATATTCACACTTATACAAATTATATAGTGTTGCATATATGCACTTTTTCTCTTATTGTTTTATGGTCTAGTCAAGTGAATGCCTTTTTAAAATGCATTTACAACCCCCCGGTTTCTTGGTTAGTGCACATATACCCCCAATTTTTTTAAAAGTGCACATATACCCCTTGGTTAGTTGTGACATAAAAACTCAAACCCCTCATGCCTGAGTCCGACGTTGACCTATTATTTTTCACTGTTGGCCAATATTAAAATTACCAAAATAACCTCCACTTCATTTTTGAAAAGCTAAGGACCATTTTGCCCTCCACTGAAATGGGGCTCATCCTTCATCAACATCAATATAAAAATCCTCATCAAAATTTTGAGTTAAAAAACAGTGTGATCTGGACTAAGATTTGAAGCTCTTCATCTGCGACTTGGTAGGGTGAGATTTAATTTTCAACCCTAATTCCTGCGGATTTTCCTCATCTGAGTTGGATTACTCAAACGGATTCAAGATATGGGGCAAAAATACGAAATTGATTTCTATTTTTTTGGTTTTTTTAGGGGCAAAACAATCATTTCCTTTGAGTCCGATAATGACCAAAATTAATAAATTTTTCAGATGTCACCAAAGGTATAAATGCACTTTCAAAATATCACTTGGGATACAAACGCACTTTCAAAAAACTGAAGTTTTATGTGCACAAAACAAAAAATTAAGGGGCATAAATGCACATTTGTCCTTTTTGGCTCCCCATTAATGTCGTTGTGCGAAGCGTACGTAGACCTAACCAATTGACTTTTTTACCAAAAAAACAAAAACCAATTGACTTGGGTGGTGAGCTATGCACAGATGAATGGACTCCTTTTTTCGAAAAAATAATAATTAATTGTCTTATTCTATATGAAAATCTTAAATGTGGTTATAAAATAAGTTAACTAATATTCAGGCACTATAAGAAACATTACCTTTTACTTTGATTTTTGAAGGAATTTTTATTTTGGTGATTTTCTTTTTTTTAAAAAGGGTAAATAGTGGCACATAAAAATGTATACTTTTTACCTCATCTTTTTCAAATGAGGCAAAATGTGCTGGACCGACATCGATACTGATGGATGATTGACGTTGTCCACTCTGATTGACGACCGACTGGTTGATATCAATGATGGATTTAAGGTGGGGTACATGCTTAAAGATTATAAAATAATTAGAGCTCACAATTTATAAACTAATGTTTGTTATTCCATGTCGATATATAAATTAGCTGCTCATAATAATTAAATTAAACAAATAAATAATATAATAGTTTAACATAATTTAACGTAATAACAAAATAATACAAAACAAAGCAAACCGTAGTTAACTAATGTTGAATCATTGCTTGCCTGCACACTCCTGTTGATGAACACGTTGATTCAATTTAATCCAAATAATTCAATGCCCGCGGCTGCCTGTAACGAAAAGAACGAAAAACAATGAAAGTTGACCATAAAAGCTTCCGTCCGCCCCTTGCGTGCGGATGCTTTTATATGTCCTCAAATTCTACTTTTCCAATCTTCTAAAGGAATTGGAAAGTAAATAAAATTATATGAAAATTATAATTATTACTATACCTAACTAAATAATAATAATAAGAAAAGTAAATATCTCTTTCCTTATTACAAATGCCAAAATCAAGAAGCAATATTTCTTCATTAATTCTTCCAATCTTCATTCTCTTCTAATTGCTTCTTTTCTTCTTTTTCTTCAAATGCTGGAATAATGAAAATTCATTATTCTTTAGAGCATACTACCTCGTTAAAAAATCCGTTGGGAAAAAGAGTATAGTATTAAGCTCTCATTTAAGCTCCAAAATTCTTCTATTTCACATCTTGCTTGCTTTCAACTCCAAAATTCTCCAATCATCAAATCTGCACAGGAAATACACCTAAAGTACACATTATTCTCATAAAAGCTCAATTTAATACCTCAAATAAACAACACCAATCACACACATCATTGGCCAATAACGCTGTGGTATACACTCTATCTATCAAATTAGCTTTGTTTGTTTATTTAATTGAATGTGTATCCCTAAATGCTAAAGGTGCAAAATACATTTTGTGGAAGTAGTTTCGGTATGCATTCAATCGACCGTTTTTGTCCATTTAGTGTTGTTTTCTCTAGAGGAGTTTGCTTATGTTGTTTCGGTTTGCTACCACTTCCTCAATACTTCAGTAGCATGCATTTTGGGTTTTCTCTTTGTTTATGATGAAGAAAAAATCAATATGATTGTGCATTCTAAGTGCTTAATATGTTTGTTCTTCTGTTTTATAATCTTCAACAACTGGTCTCTTTTAACTTTCTAGATGGAAATGTTAAAAAATTGATTTTTTTGCTTTTCCATGTCCATAGGCATAACCTCCGGTAACTGAAATATCTAACAAGGTATTATATGCAGAACTTTAACCTAGGAGCAAAGGTTTAGTCCTTATGTTCTCTGTCTATTGCAAATACTTTTAGGATGACCAGGGAGGACAAATTCTCATTTTTTTAGGATACCATTTGATTCTACATATTCTCGTAATCTACATATCCTTTTTGCTGTTTGTTCCTTTGAATTAACATATTTATGGCGTTGTTAACATTACATTTTCAAGTAGGCTGCATCGCCATGGTTGTATGTGGTCCCTTGGGGAATTTGGAAAGTTATGAATCATATGGCAAAGATATATAACAATCCCCCTATATACATCACTAAAAATGGTATGCCTAACAAGTAACTGCAACAAAAAACCGAATATTTCACCAGCAATAGTAAAGATGGCTTATGCATCTTATGTGTTTTGCAGGTATGGATGATGACGATGATGGCACGACTTCACTTGATTTTATGCTAGATGACCAATTAAGAACCACTTACTTTAAAGGGTATCTTGCTGCTGTTAATCAGACAATTAAGTAAGCTGTTATCTTCTACCATACAGACCTCCACAGCTTGTTCTTATTCAGATGTGGTGATTGTCTCTGAATTAATCATGGACAAGGATGGATCCAATGGGTAGGGTTATTTTGCTTGGTCTTTTATGGATATATTTAAATGACGAATTGGTTATACCAAGCGTTTTGGTTGGATTCATGTCGACAACAACAATGGCCTCATCCACCGCCCAAGTCATCTACTTATTTTATAGTTATGTTAGTCATATAGATTATTAATTTTTTATCATACATTTTTTTGTTATATTTCAATATTATCAATTTTGTGAAGTTGATATTATTAAATTAGCATCCTACTAAATTATTAATTATAGGTCTTTTTCCCTCCTCGGGACGCAGCTGCGTCCAGAGGAAAGGCATTTTTTTGAATTCTTGAATATTTTTGGCACCGTTTTTATAAAATCGGTGCTAACATGAAAATACGTGCCATTTTAGCACCGGCTTTAAAAAACCAGTGCTAACTAAAAAACTATTGCTAAATGTAGCACCGGTTTTTTAAAAACTGGTGAAATCTTTTCACTGCCTACTTAGGCACCGGTTTTTTTAAAAACGGTGAAATCTTTTCACCGGCTACTTGGGCACCGGTTTTTTGGACCCCCAAAAACCGGTGCTAGGGCAAAAAAAACCGGTGCTAGAGGGTCTGTCTTGTGATAGTGTTGATTAGTTGAAGTCAACTTCGTTATTAGTATTTATATATAAAAGGTCAAGTAGGAGTTTAAAATTGATTAGTTGAAATCAACTTAGTTATTAGTGTTTATATTACAAAAACTCAAGTAAGGGTTAACCATTGATTGATTTAAGTCAATTTAATTCTTTGTATTAATATATAGGAGGTCAAGTAAGAGCTGATCGTTGATTAGTTAAACTCAACTTTGTTATTACTATTTGTACATAGAAAGTCAAATAAGGTTGAGCGTTGATTATTTAAAGTCAAACATTTATATCTATATTTATATATACTAATTCAAATAAGGGTTGACTGTGATTAGTTAAAGTTAATTTAGTTATTAATGTTTATATATATAAAGTCAAGTAATGGTTAGCCGTTGATTCACTACAAAAAAAAATCAGTTGTGACGCATTTTTGGAGCATCCGCTACACATAAAAGCATCGCTAAAATTATTAGTGACACAATATGAATTGTCTCTATTCAGCATGTCACTAAAACTTTGTGACTCATT
>JAUOBV010202548.1:0-11922 GCA_032360425.1 Rubia occidens
ATATATTCTAATATCAAGAAACAAGGATCGGGATCAAAATTAACCTTTATTTGCCTTGCAGATTAAGAGAAACCTTTAAATGGTCCCTTTGACCATTGCCTGTGATTTTGGCAATTCGTCGACTTGTTTACACCCTCCTTCAAGTACAATGCACTCAATGACTTTCAAAATATTTTCTATGTTTACTTATTGTATAAAATATTCCACTAAGTTTTATTTTTAAAAAACTTGCACAAAAATGCACTTTGATGCAATAAAACAACGTTCCAACGCATAAAACGAAAGTTTGCAATGAACGACGGATAATAACTCAAAATATTCCATCATGTTTTGACTGCCTACTAACAAATGCATTTTGTGAAAAACTGTGGATATCTAGCCACAAAAGGTGGGATGAATGAATAGTCTAAAGTATAGCCTACCATCATATACTACGGAGCATAAAAAGTAGCTAGGCTAATAATACAGTAAATTTAATTTTCTGGAGCAGCATATGCTACTGCTGAAGCATACAAGAGAGAAGTGAACCGAGGAGCTTGCAATACTATCAGTACTTTAAAAGAAAATTTCAACTAGGTTTGAGGAAATTTCCTTTAAATGGCACCTTTGACTTTCACCGGTGATTATGGCGATTCGCCGAATTGTTTAAACCTTCCTTCAAGTTTAGTGCACTCAATGGCTGTCGAAAAAACTTCAATGATTATTTAAATTATTAAAATTTTCCACTAAGTTTTATATTATAAATATTCCTTTGCACGTACATGTACGTTTTATGCACGTTTGTTCATTAACTGCACGTTCTAACACATAAAATGAAAATTTGTAATGAAAAAGCACAAATTACTCAAAATATTTAATCAAACTTTCTTAGAGTACTAACAACTGCATTTTGTGAATAAGTGTGGATATCCAGCTACAAATGGTGGGATGAATGTGAACTTATTGTATAGACTGTCATCCTATATTGTGGAGCATAAAAAGCATGTGGGCTAATATTGGAGTTAAATTGATTTCCTAAGAAACGCATGCAACAACTGAACTATACAAGAGTATAGTGAGCCTATGAACTTGGAATACAGCTAGCAATTTAGAATAAAAATTAAACACAAACTTTCATAGGATACTAACAACAATATTTTTTGGATAAGTGTGGATATTCAGCTACAAATAATGGGAAAACGTAGAACCTAATGTATAACTAACTTTCAGGAACATACCCAGTGTCATTGTGCATTGTATTCACAATTTAATTGGTAACTTAATCACAGGACCCATGAATTTGGTGGTGTGAACGTTACTGCTATTGTTGTTCTTGATGTACTACATTTTTCTTAAGCAGTTTTTCATGGTTTCGTTTATCATTGGTCACATTGGAATGACTATCAAACACATTTTCTTGATTTTTTTCTTTAACCATTCCAAGTTTAATCAGATGAGTGGCTTTGTGAAGGGAAGTAGTAGAGGGATCATTATTGTCTTTTGCCCTTTCAGAAACTTCAATTGTAGCACTAGAATCTAAACTAGGTTTAGGTTCAGGTAAGCTTGAAGCATCGAGAGAATGATCACCCAGAGCACTCAGATTTTGTAAGTGCATGTTCAGACACATAAAATGGAAGTTTTTAATGAATAACCACCCATTATTCATATATCAAATCTGTGGAACACAGTAAAGTCTGGTACACCATTAGCGTTAATACATGGGCGGAATCAGGAAAGTGCATGGTAGATTGAGATACATAAACCTTATCTGATGTTACTCGTGAATAATTATATCCATTTATGACATCAATACTTCATGTTTTTCAAGAGGGTTAAAAGCAAGTTCGAATTCCCAACTAGAATCTCTGATATCGCCGACTTCATTACGCTCTCCTTAAATTTTAATTCACTCTTTGGTTGTAAAAATATTTTCTATGTTTATTTATAGTATTAATTTTGCTACTAAGTTATACTAAATATTTCCTTTATTATTTTTTACATAAATGCACATGATGTGCACTTTGTTTCAATGAATGCATATTCAAACATACAAAATAAAAGTTTGTAATAAACAATATTTTATTATTTACATATATAATCCATGGACCACAGTGAAGTCTAGTGCACCATTAGCATCCAAACGTGGTGGAAATCTGGGTTGATGAGCTGCGCATGCCAAATTCCTAGGATCTTTCGATTAAAGGAGTATGCTGGAAAGGAGAAAGGTCTCTCAAATTCAGTGCTCTAGTGTGTGTAAAAAAAACCACTTTCCAACAATAAAGTGTATGTTAAAAAATGAATCTTTAGTGAAGCCAGGGAAATAATCTATTTTATTCATGTTTTCATCTATAAAGTCTTTGGTTTTTAAGATGAAAAAGTAGCGTTAGATATTTGTACGTGAAATCAATCAGAAGGTATACAAATGTAAGATGACAATGGATGGTTATCATCATCTCCAATCTACTAGTTTCTATCTATGCAGTGATTATCTGAAATAGGGTAATAGCAACCATAATTACTCAAAGAAGTTACTCTAACTTTCATAGGGTAATAGCAAATGTATTTTGTTAATAAGTGTTGATATCCAGCTATAAATGGTGGGATGAACATAGAACCTAATGTATAACCTGTCATCATATACTGCAGATCATAAAAACAAGGTGGGATAATATTGTTGTGAAGTTGATTTCTTGAAGCCATGTATGAGGAAGCTGAAGCATACAAGGAAATTTATGCTTACAGTACAACATCTAACCCAAGAGCTTACAGTACAACATCTACTTCAAAAGAAAATTTCAACTATCTTTGTGGGAAATTTATTTGAAGGGCACCTTTGACCGTTGCCTGTGATTATGTCAGCTCGCCGACTTGTTTACACCCTTCCTAAAGTTCAGTTCACTCTGTTGTTTTCAAAATATTTTCCATGTTTACTTATGGTATTATATATTTTCTACTCATTTTTATTAAATATCCCCTATATTTGTTTGCACGTTTCATGCACTTTAATTCAGTAACTGCACGTTTGAACACATAAAAGGAAAGTTTGTAGTGAACAACCACTAATTACTCAAAATGTTTACTCAAACTTTAATAGGGTACAAACAACTGTAATCTGTGACTAAATATGGGTATCAAGTTACAAATGATGGAATAAATGTAGGACCAAATGTATAGCCTTTCATTGTAAATTGTGGAACATAAAAGGCATGTGGGCTAATAGCGGAGTAAAATTTATTTCCCAAAACTATATATGCTGAGACTGAAGAATTCTAGGAAGGAGTGATCGAACCCAGAATCTTGGAGTGCAACCATTACTTTAGAAGAAAAATTCAACTCACTTTTAGGAACATAGCCAGTGCCACTGTGCATTGTATTCACAACTTGATTAGTAAATTGATCACGGGACCCGTGAATTTGATGGTGTGGTCGTTGTTGTTGTTGTTGTTGTTTCTATTGCACTACATTCTTCTTGTGCGGTTTGTCTTGGCTGTGTTTATCATCAGTCGGGAGGAATGACTATTGAGCACATTTTCTTGACTTATATTTGTTTACCCTTCCAAGTTTATTCAGATAAGCACCTTTGTTGAGGGAAGCAACAGAGGGATCATCACCGTCGTTTACCTTTTTAGAATATTCATTTGTAGAACAAAAATCTAAACTAGGTTTCGGTTCATGTAAGCTTGAAGCATCAAGAGAATAATCAGCCAAAATACTTTGATTCAATAACTGCAAGTTCAGACATATCAAAATACTTTGATTCAATAACTGCAAGTTCAGACATATAAAATGAATGTTTGTAATGAACACCCACTTATTAATCATATATTAAATATATGAATATGTCACCACTTAATCTTATTCTATGGACTCAAGAACCACGATAATGGTTAAAAACATACCCATCAACTATAGGAATTTGCATTTCATTTCAATTTGATTTTAACTCTAATGTTTGGCATATATTTTTGCATATAAATATATAAATGTGTATTGCAACCTGAAATTGTTGTTGAACATAATGGATAACCATTGCATACATAGTAGCGAGCAGATTAGAGATGATGATAACTAGCCATTGTCATCTTCCAACTTTGTTTACCTTCTGGCTGATTTCACTTATGAATTTCTAACATTATTTTTTCATCTGAAAAATTAAAGTTTTTCATGATTTTTGATAGATGTAGAAAAGGATTAAATTTATTACTTCCCTGCCTTCACTAGGTATTCATTTTCTAACATTCGACAGATCCTGGAAATGTGGCATGTGTAGCTCACCCCCTGATTCCGCCTATGTTTTGATGCAATTGGTGCACTAGACTTTACTGCGGCCATAGATTTCATATTTAAATAAGAAGTGATAGTTCATTACAAACTTTCATTTTATGTGTTTGAGCGTGCATTTATTGAACCAAAGGGTACAACACGTGCATGTACAGTGCAAAAAATAAATAAAGGAAATATTTTATAATACTTATTAAAAAAAATTAAGACTAAAAATAAACATAGAAAAGATTTTAATAGCCAATGAGTGAACTGAACATGAAGGAGGGCATTAAAAAGTCGATGATATCCAAGTGCATTGAATAGAAGAACGGAGAGATTCCAAGTTGGAATTCGAACTTGCCTGCAGCCCTCCCGAAACACATGAAGCACTGATAGAGGAAATGAATCCAAATGTTCATGAGCAAAATCAGATAAGGTTAATGTATCAACAACAATAAAATTAAAATTATACTGATAACTTAATAAATATAAATGGAAACAGAGGAATTAAGCAACATAGAAACCAAGAGTCACAATGTTCACGATAGATTCACTTTCCACTGTGCACTTTGTTATTGGAAAGTAGTCTAAATTTTCACACGCTAACACACTAAATTTGATAGACCTTCTCATTTCTGGCCTACTCCTTTAATCGGCATATTTTAGGAATGTGGCATGCGCGACTCGTCACCCCTGATTTCTCCCACATTTTTATACTAATGGTGCACTAGACTATATTGTGGTCAACAGATTTAATACTTGAATAATAAGTGGTTCTACATTACAAAATTTCATTTAATGTGTCCAAACGCACAATTACTAAACCAAAGTTCTCTAGATGATCATTCTCTCAACATTTCAAACTTACCTGACTCTAAACCTAGTTTAGATTATGGCTCTACAATTGAAGATTATCAAAAGGTAAAAGCTAATGATGATTCCTTTTCTTCTTCCTTTCACAAAGCAGCTCATTTGAATAAACTTGGAAGAGGTAAAGAAATAAGTTAGGAAAATGTACTTGATAGTCATTCCTCCATGCCTGATAATAAACCCAACCAAGACAAATTGAGAAGAATGTAGTGCAGAACAACAACAAAAGCAACGAACACACCTCCAACTTCACGAGTCCCTTGCATGCTTCAGTTGTGCCATACATAACTTCAAGAAATAAATTTTACTCCAATATTAGCCCACCTTCTTTTAATGCTTCGCAATGTACGACGGAATGCTATACATTTTGTTCTACATTCATCCCACCATTTGTACCGGAATATCCGCACTTTTCCACAAAATGCAGTTGTAACTATCCTATGAAAGTTTTGAATAAAAAGGTTTGAGTAAATGTTTTGAGAAATTAGTTGTTTAATACAACTGTTCATTTTATGTGTTCAAACGTGCACTTACTGAACAAAAGTGGACAAAAATAAAGAAAATATTTTATAAAACTTATAAAAAAAATTAATACTATAAATAAATATAGAAAATATTTTAAAAGCCACGGAGTGCACTAAACTTGAAAGATGGTGTAAACAAGTTTGCGATTTCCAAGTGCATTGAATCTAAGTACGCAGATGTTCTAGGTGAAAATTTGAACTTGCTTTCAACCCTCCTGAAAAACAAGAAGCATTAATAGTGTAAATTAATCCAAAGTTCACGAAAAATATCACATAAGTTGAATGTATCAACAACAATTTAATAAAAAATATACCTATTTATTTCGATTTTATAACCTTTTATTTCAGTTAAAAATAATCGAGGTAATAAATCTATATTTTATCTCGATTATTTTTTAATCGAGGTAAAGGGTCCGAAGTAAAAAATTTATTTTTCTTGCAGTGTATATGTATTAAAAGTAATTTTTCTACTAGTGTTGATCCGCCTTTTAAAATTCAGCATTTGTAATGATCAGTTGTCAAATCCATGTTAAAAATAAAAGGTAAAATAAAAAAGTGTACAATTTCAATTGGGACGGAAGAAGTAGTAATTCAAATTACTAGTCAATGGTGTGAATGGCATCGACCAATGAAAGAACAAATGTGGAAGTCCTGACCATTATATTAGCCGTAGAAAGCAGCAAACTTATGATCAGCAAGCCAATTTGCTGGGAAGATTTCTTGCATTTCCAACCTTCTCCTCCTTCAATTTCCACACACAGAGGCTATGAAGAACCGGAGCAGAGAAAGGACCTCTCCTAAATGGATTGCTGTATTTTGCATCTTCGGCTTTCTTATTGGCTTGCTTTCCTCTCACAGGTATCTTTCCTCTTGCTTACTGATGCCCCCTGCAAAATTAGCATTAATCCAAATTCACATATTTTGTGCAACTTTTCCTAAATTTTCGCATTGATCACCACTTAATCAATCCATAAGAACAATACTAGCATAGAAAGAAAAGTCCCCATCTCTGTGATTACACCGTCACCCTGCGGATACGGTAAGAATTGTATCCCAGGTAAATTATGTTCCCAATAAACTTGTACGTTGTAGTGATCGTAATGAGTAGTTACAATCTCATAGATAGCAGATAGTGAATTACTATAATATCAAAAAAAATTACTGGGGATACATACTCAATTTTACCCCGGGTGTAGCATATACAAATTGTTTTCCATTTGTGCGGGATAACCAAGGTAGTCTGCGTGTAATTACAGGTAACTGGCTCTAACCTGAAAATTTTTGTGTTGTTTAACGTTTGGGATCCTACAAGTTCTGTTCTTTGATTAGTACCTTCATCCTCATAACCTTGCCAAATTCCTTAACCTTTTCTACAAATTGTGCACTCGGTCCCAAAGTTTGACCAATTTTTTCAACCCGTTCTCTCTAAGTTTTGACTAAAATTTCAATTTAATCTATTATCATTAAGCCATATAACTTTAAGTATTTAATTATTATAATAGCTTGCGAGGCAAGATAACTTTAACAAAAGTATTACTATAAAAGTATCTCCTCTCCATCTTATTAAAAAAGTTACAATAAAATTTCTAATACTATAAATAAAATCCTTACAAGAATTTATTTTACTTAAGTAGCTTGGCCAGAGGATTTGGCCCCTACTACGATAAATTCTTGATTTTTGTTTTTTTTTATAAAATTATATTTTGTTGTAGACGATTTATGAGCAATGAAAAGAGACAAACTTTTAAGTCATATGCAATGTTATGTAGGCTTCACGTGACTAATTAAATCATATACTCACGTTGTTAAATTTATTTAATGACGTATTAATCTATGGCTAACCAAATAATATAACAACCACAGTATCCCAATCTGCACTCTTATTCCGAAAGGACCAATAAAAATAATTAATAATATGAAATTTATTGGTTAAATGTTGAATTTGGGTATCCCAGAACATAGTGGTGTCCGTCGTAAATCGTGTGAACCAACTCCATCGCCGGTGGTTCTAAAACTGCGGTCTCTTAACTAATTGATTAATGGCTTAACGCCAACTATAATATATTTCCAAATATTTTATAACATTTTAATTGGGAGTTGGGACCATAATTTTTGTTTGGTAATTACTAGCATAGCACATAGCTGATAGATTAGATGATTTAACTAGTTGATTATAGTAGTGAACTAGTGATTTAATTACGTTACAAAATAAACTGTCTAAATTAAAGTAATTTATAAAATTAGGCTGCAATATCTGTTTACTTAGGCCCTATTTGCTAGAGTTTATTTGAATTTCAGTTCAGTTCAAATCATATCAGATCAGCATATTTATATTTATCTTAATTCAATTCAGTTTATTTATATTATTTAAGTTCAGTTCAATTCAATTTATATTTATTTCAGCCTAGTATATCTATACTTATTTCACTTCAGTAACTACAATCAATAAATAAAACTAAAATATTAAGATAATTATTAAAATTGAAAATAAAATACTACAAGTCCATATTTAAAATGAGAACAAAACTAAAAAATTGTTTGATATGAGAATTTTCATTTTTGATATGAAAGTTCATGTTATCAAGAGTTAGTCTGCACTTCAGTTTATTTGAGTTCAGTTCATTTAAGTTCATATCAGTTTAATTTAGTTCAATTCAATATGAATGTTAATAAAAAAATTAGTTTAATTTAGTCATATTGTTACTATTTTTCAATACACTCATTTTAAATTTAGTTTAGATTAATGCAGTTCAGTTCAGATCAGATCAATTAAGCTCAATGCATTTCAATTTATATTAGTTCTTTTGATAAATGTTTGTCTTTTTACACTATTTTAAAATGATTTAGATTTTTGGTATTTTAACCATGTATAACAAGAAATAAAAATTTCAAAAATATGGTAAATAAATTTAAAAATATTATAAATAAATTTTATTTTGGTTAACAAATATTTTTAAACTAAATTTTAGTTTTTCAGTTAAGTATATTTAAACTTATTTCAATTTAATTCAGTATATTTATATTTATCAATTCAGTATATTTATATTATTTTAGTTCAGTTCAGTATATTTATATTATTTTAGTTCAGATCAAATCAGATCTGATCTGATCAAATCAACTCCAAAGAAGAGAGCCTTAATCTAGCTAACTAGCTAGTAATATTACCTTTATTTTTTTAAATTAGCTGAATTTATTTTCTATTATAATTACAAGTATCTTTACTAATTTCTCCATTGTGCGTGGGATTTTACATCAATCATATTAAATTTAAAATGTATTGAATGTTCTTTAATTGCTAGAATCCTACGTCCCTAATTGTCAAAAAATAATTTAGAACTTGAACAACTAACATATTTTTTATGTTTTAAAATATTAATAAATGTATCATATACTCATTTATTTAAAATACAAAAAAAATCATAAATATATGAATCAAAATCTTAAAAAACTAAAACATGATTTGTCAAGTTGATAAGTTAAAAACTTAAAACTAATGTTTCTAAAGTTCAATATCATTCCAATTTTTTTTCCGCAGCTTATAATGACTCTAAGTCGTATTAATTTATTGTATCGTGACTTGGAAAAAAAAGTGCCTCTTTTCAAATTGTCTAATGATAAGATTAAGAGTAGGTACTGTTTATACTTAATTTATTAAATTGCGTATTAAATTTAGAAAATTTGAAAATATTTTTTGATATCTTATATTTTATATTTTCACATTCAAATACATATTATTACTTGTTTTAATTTTTTAAATAAAATATTTAACTTTTATAAAAAAAAATTAACACATTTAGAGTAAAAAGCCACTGTAGACTGTCCATATACTTATGAAAAGACCATCTTTCCTGATACTTTCTCTTAGATCAAATCATGAAACTTCATGAAATTTATGGGGAGTTTCGCAGCAAAAGTATGGAGATCTGCCTGCAAAAGAAATTTTATATACAAAAAAGTGAATATGTCTCCTCAATTCTTCATCTATTTTTCTCCACAACCTTCCCAACCGCTGCTTCACCGCTCTAAATAGCCGGCACTCAACAACCTCTGTTGCAAGCCGCTCATCGTTTGAACCTTGTGTTCGTCGTAGTTGATGACGGATGTTTTCAAGAACGATGCTCATTAGTGCAGGATAGAGACATGAACGGTAGTGAAATTGGGTGTTACACGACGATTCTGAACCATCGTCTCTGGCATCAGTGTGCAACCAAATGGCCATTGCAGTAGTTGAAGAACCTTCATGCAACAGGACGACAGTTGAAGAACCTTCGTGCAATCGGACGGTGGTTGAAGAACCTTCGTGTAACCGGACGGCGGTTGAAGAACCTTCGTGTAACTAGGCGGCTGTTCCAGCATCGTTTTACTACTTTTGAAACCACTTCCAAAGTTGAAAATGGCCTCGGAAGCTATTAAAAGATCTGGGTTTTCTAGTACGCTTGAAACCAGAAACTCAAGTCGACCATAACGTCGCATTTTTCATATGAACACGGATTCATCTTCAAAACAGCACAACCACAACATTCTCATCCCTTACACTCATATGAAACTCAGCAACAAGCAAACATTTAATAAAATAGTGGTGAATGACCTATTAAATGCAGCAATAAAAGGCAATTACACCTTGATTTTTTGATGAACCACCTTTGTGGGGAGGTTCTGTATTTGGAACCACTATCCCAAGGCCCACATTTATTTTAAAGGCGGTTCAAAATCGATAAAAAATAGTTCTTGAAGAACCGCCTTTAGTGGACCTCAATTAAAGGAGGTTCTATTGAGTAACCACCTTTAATAGGCTGCCTTTGTTAGACTTTTTGGCCCAAGTATACATAGCTTAGGGTTTCTCTCTTTCCTCTCTTGGTTTTCTTTCTAACACATCAGCCGACTTGTTTTTCCTTCATTTCCTTAGCTGACTGGGGTTTCTCAAGTTTTTTCTTCTTCTCTTACCACCCAAATATGTCGGCTGCCTCTCTCTCCTCTTCATTGCTGCTTTTTCCACTTAACCACCACGCGCACACCACTTCTTCTTCACCACGACCACACACCGCTCTTTCTTCATCACCACCTAACGCTTCCACTCCATCACCAATCTTTTCTGTTCTTCACCACCACATGTAGCTCCTTATCGATATGTGCCTCTTCCTCAGCTTCATCTCCATCTTGAAGCCGATGAGCGACCTGTCAATTCCATCCAAAAGGCTAAAAGCTCCGGCATCCTAACCTGCCTCCCCTCTGGGTCGCTAATAATACACACAAATTTTTCATAGGAGTTAACCTGTGGAGAGGACGTGTAAGGATTAAATATAAGAATTCTTAATGTTGCTCCCGTTCCTACTACTATACTAACTATGGGGTAGATAGTAGCAAGATCGAGGTCGTCCAAAGAGATGCTAGGAATCTAAAAGTTAACTTCACACAGCCGCAATCGGGTCATCAATCCGATCACTTGTCAGGAATATCTAATATTGCAATATAGGCTTTGGAGGGGTTTTATCTAAATACTAAAGGCATCCAAAAGTACTTGAGAGTAAAACTGTATAAACTAGCACTTGGGGAATATTTGTGTAACATGATCGGTGTTATGTTTTGATCCTAGATTCAATCATATTCAAGATATATAAACATATCCTAGTGCTTCTGAAACGCAGTGTGGTAGATGGTCAACACTACCCCTATCTGTCACATAAGGGTGTGTATGTTTTCTTTCATCGCACCGCCTTCGTAATTAGGGAAGTGAAACAATGGCTCGGTCATTGTGCTGGTCTGATTCTTCCCCGTTCTATTACGTCCAGGTCACTCCACTACGAAAGCTTCTCCCTTGGCCTACGGAGGAAAAGAGATAGGCACATTATCAATGGCTCTAAGGTTTCGAATCACTTTATCCTTTGGAAGCTCTTTATCCTTGTAGATATCATAACCTACTTTTTCTCGGTCAAACTCTAATGTCAATGTACCACTATGCACGTCAATCTTAGTTCTCGCTATGTTCAAAAATGATCTCCCTAACAAGATAGAGTCGAGCTCTCATCACGCGACATCTCGAGAACATAAAAATCGGTGGGAAAAACTAGTTTGTTCACTTTAACCAATACATCTCGCACTACTCCCTTTGGAATAGCTTGGGAATGATCGGCTAGTTGTATGATCACCATAGTTTCATGAAAAGTCCCAAGTTTAGAGTCTTGTATAGAGAGTAGGGAATTACATTAATAGAGGCTCCTAGGTCTATCATTGCCTTTTCAAAAAAAATCCACCTATGATGCCAGGGATAGTGAACATGTCAGGATCA
>JAUOBV010202655.1:0-11920 GCA_032360425.1 Rubia occidens
CCCGACTTGCCACTAGCTACTTAATTGTAGTTAGCATGCATTAGGGCTTAAAAATAGTATCTTTGAGAGGACGGCGATGACCTCCCACCCACCTAAAAATTTCATACTCATACCCGTCTCATCACTCATGATGGGTACAATATTAAAATTCACCCGCCCCATCGAGTATTATCTAAAATCCACCCCGCCCATTACCCTCTTGGGTCTCCATACCCACTTCAAATCCATTTTATTCACCTCATTTATGTCTCCAAAAAACCTAAATTTTACTTTAAAATTAATAATTTTAATATAAAAAGTTTAATAATATTTACATGAAAATATTATAAGCAAAACATGTGCATTATGGATAAATAATAGTTTATCATATAATAAATTAGTGTGTATATAGCGGGTATAGTGGAGCGGGGTTGGGGTGGGATGGGTATGAACTAATATCCATACCCGGCCCACTATCCATGGCGGGTGTCAATTTCCATACCGAAAAACTACATCCATACCTGCCCCATTGGGGCGGATATGGGGCGGATCTCCACCAAAACCCGCCTCACTGCCATCCCTACCTGTAAATGTTCTTTGCGTAGAGATGTTTTATTAAGTTACAAAAGGATAGGTCAAACATTCATAAAATTGAGAATTCAATCATCACTTTCAACAAAAGTGGGAGCATGAATATACTATGTTAATTATTTACTTTTATCCTTTCATTCCATGTTTTGAAAGAATTCTCAAAATATGCAATAGTTCCAACAACGGGATAATGCTTCAGCTGACTATGAATTTTTTCATGAATTTCATAATCTTGATGTGATTCAATCCATATTTAGCTCTAAATCTAGATCGTGTTCTATAAATTTGAAAAGTAAAATGTAGGTATTCATTCGAAATAAATCACTATAGATGTACATGCGTAGATGAAAAACTTATCGGTGGATTATAGACAGGAGTATCCTTCACTTTAACTATAGTTGTTTGTGAGGGTTATATCAATTAAGGAAATAGCCTATGAACCTTTGCATATTCAAGGCAGTTTCATGCACAACCTGGATATCCAATACACAGATCCAAATCCTCCGACTCTTCGCTATCTAAGAGGCTCTTCACTTTCTAAGAGACTTCCTTCTTTTATGAGAATCCTTTATTTTAACAATCTACAAATCAAGGTTATGACATAAAGTGCAATGATATGAGTTGTAGATTATGTAAGTCACAAAAAAGAATCGCATTCATGCAATCAATGAATTAATGCTTCATAACACAACAAAAGCTACAATTAAACATGTTAATTTATTACATTTAAAATTACTTCATTATTTATCAAATTAAAGGTGCAAACAACTAGTTTTATTCTTGTGAAGAGAGTTTGGACGCATACCTTTTTTGTTCAGTTTTCCCAATAATCCGACCCATAATTACATTAATAGGCCACCCTGCTTCAATGACCAAACATTTAGCCACTTTTCCATAACCGAGACATGCCCACCTATCACCCCATGAGTTTTGAATCACATAATACTTAATGTTAGATAATACTCCGTGACCCATAAATAATATCAAATGAAACATTATTTCATCGGTATCTAGTTTATCATTGTTAGTATCTTGTTCCTCATCATCACCATTGGCATCTTGTTCCTCATCATCATCATCATCATCATCATCGACATCTTACTACTCATCATCATCATCATCATCATCGACATCTTACTACTCATCATCATCATCGGCATCTTGTTCCTCATCATCATCATTCCTTAATAATTCCACCACATGTCGCTTCATTTTCTTTCTCTGCTTAATAACTCCACCACGTGTTGCTCTTCCGTCTTCCTCTCCTTAGCTCTAACGTTCTTTACGAAGAGATGTTTTATTAATTAAAATATGATAGGTCAAACATTCATAAAATTAACAATTCAAACATCACTTTAAACAAAATTGGGAATAGGAATATACTGTGTTAATTATTTCTTTTATCTTTTCATTATATTTTTCGAAAGAGTTCTCGAAATACACGATGGTTCCTACAACGGGATGCTACTTTAACTGATCTTGATGTGATTCGATCCACACATAGCTCTCAATGTAGATCTTGTTACCCTCTAAATTTGAAACTAAAATATAGGTATTCATTAAAAAATAAATCATTATAGATGTAGTTACCGGTGGGTTATAGATATGAGTATCTTTCACTTAAGCTATAGTTGTTTGTTCGGTTATATCAAATCAGGAAATAGCTCATGAACCTTTGTGCACTCAAAGCAATTTCGTACACAACCTGGATATCTAACACCTGGACCAGAATCCTCTAACTCTTCGCTATCTAAGAGACTCCTCACTTTCTAAGAGACTTCCTTGTTTTACGAGACTATTTTCTTTTAACAATCTACAAATTAGGTTTAATGAGCTCAAATTCAAGGTTATGGTATAAAGTACATCAGTATGAGTTGTAGGTCATGTAAGCCACAAAAAAATTGTATTCATGCAATCAAGGAGTTAATGCTTCATAACACAACAAAATTAGCTAAAATTTAACATATTACTTTATTAAATTTAAAGTTACTTCATTATTTATCAAATTAAAGGTGCAAACAACTAGTTTCATTATTGTGAAGGGAGTTTAGATGCATAACTCTTTTGTTCTATTTTTGTCCAGTAATCTGACCCAGGATTACTTAGATTTACATTAATTGTCCACCCTGCTTCAATCACAAAACATTTAGCTACTTTTTCATAACCGAGATGAGCTCATCCATCACCGAATGAGTTTTGAATCATATAATACTTAATTCCAAATAATACTCCATGACCCACAATCAGTATCTAATGAAACATGATTTCATCGGTATCTAGTTTATCATCTTGGTATTTTGTTCCTCATCATCATCATCGACACCTTACTCCTCATCGGCATCTTGTTCCTCATTATCATCATTCCTTAATAATTCCACATGTCACCCCACCTTCTTTCTCTGCTTAATAATTCCACCATATATTGCTCCTTCTTCTTCCTCTCCTTAGCTTTTACGTTCTTTGCAAAGAGATGTTTTATTAGTTAAAAAAGGATAGGTCGAACATTCATAAAATTGAGAATTCAAACATCATTTTCAACAAAAATGGACTAGGAATATACTGTGTTAATTATTTACTTTTATCTTTTCATTCCATTTTCTGAAAGAGTTCTCAAAATACGTGATGGTTCCAACCACGAGATAGTGCTGCAACTGACTATAATTTTTTTTCAAGAATTCCATAATATCGATGTGATTCGATCCACACATAGCTCTCAATGTATACCTTATTACTCTGTAAATTTGAAAACTAAAATGTAGGTTTTCATTCAAAATAAATCATTATAGATGTACATGTGTAGATGAAAAACTTACTGGTGGGTTATAGACAAGAGTATCCTCCACTTTAGCTATATTTTTTTGTGAGGGGTATATCAATTCATGAAATAGCCGATTAATCTTTGCATACTCAAAGTATTTTGGTACACAACCATAATATCCAACACCTGGATCCAAATCCTCTGACTCTTCACTATATATGAGACTCCTCACTTTCTAAGAGACTTCTTTCTTTTACGAGACTCTTTTCTTTTAACAAACTGCAAATCATGTTTAATAAGCTCAAATTCAAGTTTAGAGCATGAAGTACAATAGTATGACTTGTAGATCATGTAAGTCATAAATAAGAATTGCAGTCATGCAATCAAGGAATTAATACTTCATAACACAACAAAATTTGCTAAAATCAAAACATTACTAAATCCATGGAAGAAGTACAATAACTATTTTTTTTTTAAAAAAACTAGGGTTTTGAGTGCTCACGTCAGGCTTACACAAATGGGGAAGAAAGGAGGCTATTTACAATCCAAGAAAATAGAGGGGGGAAAAGGTCAAAAGTGTCAAATTCTTGGTTGGTTTTGCTGGCCCGTAGAGGAGCTGCTCCCCTCTTCTTATTTCCTTTGTCTTAGGTGAACCGCTGATTCGTTTTGGGAGTTCTTGTAGTTAATTTTATAGTACTCAAAAATATGAATCCAATGGTACCTCCCTCAGAGGCTGTTTCTTCTTGGATCATGCACATAACTCGGTTCAAACTTCCAGATCACTTTTCATTCGTTTCTTTGCCTTCCTTCTTCTACCCTTTTATCTTCTACCACGTTTTGACTCATTTCCGTCAATCTTATACCATCCTTTTGAATGGTCTTCACTAAAATACTTGTAAGTGCTTATGAGCAATCTACAAATTAAGCTCACAAAAATGAATCTAGATGTTCCAAAGGACCAAAAATCCATTAGACTAAAAATAGGTTACAAAATGAAGGATTTATATATGAAAATAAAAAACGGTTATCTAAACCCCTTATGATGTAAACCAACCTAAATATAGCAATATTCCTACAAAAAGATAACAAGAGAGATGTTAAATGCTTAGGAAAATACATGCATTTGATGTCTCATCATTCCTCTTGAGATGTATTTAGAATTTACTTCCTTATTTGTTTCCTGTTTTCATCATTTTTGGGTTTTTTATTCTTTCCTTTCCTTTGCTTTTCTTTTTTTCTTTTCCTTTTTGCTTGTTCTGCTATTTTATTATACATAAAGTCTTGTGTTAGACATCGTAAATTTTAGGCCAGGATTTATTGTGCAATTATTGTAAGTTTCATTTTAACTTTTAATGTGCTAATAAATCTAGGGACCTATTGTGCAATTATCAAAAAATATAAATATCATAATCTTTCAGAATTTTCATTTATTTTTCCCATCTTCCTCCTCCCTCTGTCATCCTCTCACCGGAAACCACATTTGGTCGACGGTTACTGCAAAAAACTGCAGGATTTCTACCAGATTCAGTCAAATTTTCATCGACTCTTCTGTCTACTTCCTCTGCTCTTTCACCTAGCAAAATTGCATGGCGATGATTCACCCCAACGATGGATTTTGGCTCCCAATTTTTGAGGCACGCTGCTGCTTCGAGGAAGCCTACTGTGGAGGCCTGTTGCTCCAGTGGTTGTGTGCGAAGAGGAGCGAAGATCCGATAATTTTGAGCGCGGTAAAGATCTAAAGATATGGAAGTGGCTGCTCGTGATTTCCAACGATATGAGCTTCTTCTTCCAATTCAAGCTTCTTCTTTCAAGCACCGATTCCGTGAGGAGGACGAGGAGCGCTGCGGTGGAGGGAACGGTACAAGAGCGGCGAAGGCAGTGGAGTTACGGCGATTTGGAAGAGGACTACTATGAAGATCTGGAAGAAGAAGCTAGCGGCGGAGTCACAGAGGAGCAGGATGTTCGTGCGCGTGAGATCCACGCGCACCACAATGGGGAAGACGAGTTTAATGCACACGCTTCTACGGTGGACGACAACGGCGACAGTTGACGACGACTGAGGCGGACTGAGGTTCTGCTTCATGTGGTGATGTTTCATAGTATTGTCTTTTACTTTTTTAAAGACTTTCCGAGGTTTAATGTTTAATTGACTGAGCTTATGACATCAAAAATTGTTTGGTCTAGTGGTTAGTACTCTTGTTGTTGAGGTTAGAGGTCTAGAGTTCGAATCTTACTTCTAACATTTATTTTGAAGATTTTATGTTCTTGATGTACGTGTTAAGGTTTAATATTATTTGACTGAGTATATGTTGAATAATGAGTCTTTGGTGTAGTGGTTATTTCTCTAGGCTTTGAGGTTAGAGACCTAGTTTCAAATCCCACTAGGTTTTTTTTTGTTTTTTTATTCTTGAGGTACTGTAGCCTTTTGTTGATATTTGTAATTTTTTCTTTTATGTTGGTGTTTCTCATTATTCGAGTGAGGTGTAATTGATATGAGTTGATGTTTTGTATTTTTTTATATTTTGGGTGATATGGATTGATATTTGTAGTTTTTTATGAAAAAAAATCTCATGTTCATGTTTTTCATTTTCTGGCAGAGGTTTTGGTAATAAGATTTGATGTTTGCAGTGTCATTTTGCTTATGTTGATGTTTTTCATTTTCTGGATGAGGTTCAGGTGTTGGGAGTTGATATTTGTAGTTTTTTGGTCATATAGTTTGACATTTGTAGTTTTTTTTAAAAAAATATTGTGAACGTTTTATGATTTTTTGAGTGAGTAATTTATACTCTTGAGGTACCGCAGTTTTGTTGTTGATGTTTTTAGTTTTTTTTATCGTGTTGATATTTTTTTTTCATTTTCCGGGTGAGTTTTAGTTGATATGAGTCGATGTTTTACAATTTTTTTGGTTTATATGGGTTGATATTTTTGCTTTGTTTTCCTCTCATGTAGATGTTTTTCATTTTCTCAGTGAGTTTTAGGTGATACGAGTTGATATTTGTATTTTTGGGTGACATGGGCTAATTTTTTGTTGTGTTTTTTTTCCTTATGTTGATATTTTTATTTTCTGGATGAAGTTTAGGTGATAGACATTGATGTTTTTTACCTTTGGTTGATATAAGTTGATTTTTGTAGTTTTTTTAAAAATAATTATTGAAGCTTTGTTGATGTTTTTATGATTTTTAGTTGATGTTTTGTTAGTTGTAATCGACGTTTTTCAATTTTTGTTGATTTTAATTATATATTTTATACACACACACATATATATATATATATATATATATATTTTCTCCAATTTTTAGTTGATATCTTATGATTTTTCGTTGATGTTCTGCTATTTTTTGCCGATGTTTATGATTTTCAGTTCGATGATCATATTATTTTTTTTCATTTTAAATTATTTT
The DNA here is from genome assembly GCA_032360425.1 of Rubia occidens. Classification (NCBI taxonomy): domain Eukaryota; kingdom Viridiplantae; phylum Streptophyta; class Magnoliopsida; order Gentianales; family Rubiaceae; genus Rubia; species Rubia occidens. The sequence goes on from JAUOBV010202655.1 coordinate 6,730, forward strand.
AAATTTTTTGTAGATTGTGGATGGTGGGAAAATGATGGGAAAAAATTGGACAAAAAAACCCTAGAAAATTATTAGCAATAGGTCCCTATAAAATTATTAGAGATAGATCCCTGTAAAATAATTTGAGATAGGTCACTGGATCTATAATATAGCTAGAATTGCATAAAGGTTTCTGCCTAAAGTTTAAGCTGGCTCACAGGAGACCATCTCTTTATTTTATTGATTATTTGATTTAATTAGCCTTTGTATTTCCTGATTTTCTTTTTCCTTACCATAATTTCAAATGGGTAGACAATTATAATTTTGATATTATGAGACTTTATTATATGTTTCCACAAATATAATATTTAATTAACACTCAAGCTAAATATCAATATTTTGATTCCAATTGTAACTCCAATATTACGAGACTTTATTTTAAAAAAAAATAATAATATAAATAGTGTATTACTCACTCAAATTACTATTTCCTTACTTACTTATTATATTTATTATTCTTTTAGATCTGCGAATTGCATTTCTCGTTTCCCTCCTATTTATTACTCATTCTTTTAATTCCTTACTCAATATTTTATTTTATTAGTTTTCTTGAGTAAAATCTAGAATAAATCCAAAATTTTATCTTATTTTATTGTTATTCATTTATCATATCATATCATATATTTATTTTATGTATAAAAAATTTCTTGTAGGGTGGAGTCTAAAATTATAATCGAAAGTAGTCGAAGAAGGTAGATAAGATGATATGATTTCTGATTAAATCTTAAATATTACATGCGTACTGAATTCAGCAAGATTGGGAGTTCACAATTTCACTTTTCCTAAAGGCAAAAACCGTTGCTTGTTGGATAGACACTGTTACTGGAATCTAAAAACCCTTGCAAAACAAAAAATTTATCTACTGAATATATATATGCTCTGACTTATATCGTGCTAAGTGTACATATTATCCTATTTTATTTTGAGCTATGTATTTTGTTATGTATACCAAATTTATGTACTGTGGCAAATATTGTGTTATGTATACATATTATGGAATGTATATCGTGCTAGTATATATTATAAAATTATCTTCTGTTGCTTATAGTGTACTTTGTATACAAAATATGCTATGTATATTGTGCTTATATTATTAATTATCTTTTATTGCTTATATTGTGCCATGTATACAGATTATGCTATGTATATTGTACTCTGTGGACTGAAATTTTCTAGTGTGACTTATATTGTGCTATGAATACAGTGACTTGTATACTGTGAGTTGATATTGTGATTTGTGAAATCTGAATTATGCAGAACTATGTGTACTTTTCCTTTTGCGTTGTTAATAGTCAGGGTTTGAAACTGACATGATAATGTTTTTCAGGTTATTTTGTTCACTATCCAGGATCATTGTGCATACTGCTGGGGACCTGAACTGTCAAGTGTAGCCAAATTTAGGATAGAGATGGTGTCGTGGGATACGAATGTGGTAGTTGAAGCCATGAACTCACCCATATCCACGGAAGGAAGACCGAGTTTCTATGGTTTTATTGGGGTGAGGACTTGATTATACTAAAATCGTCCATTCATGAATATACCTATTTTTCCATCACTAAAATGAAGTTCATTTATGATTTATGTTTGTTATTGTCGTAAATGTTACAAGGCCAAATTGCTTCGGACAACAGATACCTACGCAACCGGGGGGTGGTGGATCCAACGATTGACATGTTACCCCCGGCGTGGAGGGATTGTGACCGCAACTCCATAATCAACGCAATGAGAAACATTGCCGATTTGAATAGTCCCTCAGATCTTGATTCTCAACAATGAAAGGTGATGAGTAATGGTAGAAGTACTTTTGGACCAAATATTAAGAAAGCTGTTGAAAAGGGAAATTACTGATAGCAAAAGTGAACTTTAGGTTAACTTAAACTGCTGTAATGGAATGATGTCCCTTCAAATGGTCCCTCGGGTATCAGTTTCGACCAATGAAAAGTGACGAATTCCTACTTATGGCTGAACATATTAACATGTGTTTTTTTGTACATGGATGAAACTAATTATGGCATCTTCTTTCACAAGTTCAACAACCACGGGGACTCGTACCCCGTAAGGATGGTTATCCCTATAATGGTCAAAATAGTTGAAAAATGGTTTAAATGAAACGGGTGAATCCATGTTACAAAAGTGGCCTATACTGTCCCTTGAACTACTGGATGGCATGTTGTCCCCTAAAATGTTGGGAGTCGACATGCTTTATGTGAAAAAGTTTTTGGAAATGCAGTTACTTCGATTGCATGAGTTGACTGCTGCTTGATATATATGATTGATGCTAATGTGTTAATTTGTGGGCTTGTTATGTACGAGATTGTGTTTGGTTATGAAGCCCATTAGTCCACTCGAGTGGCAACTGCAATCTTGTTATTCAATATGGACTGTTAGGCATAAACAAATGTTTTCTGATGTAAGCCGGGCCTGAATGTTGAACTGCTCTTGTGTACCCTTGTGTGCTACTTACGATGATGTCAATTTATGTCCATTTTATTCTGCAACCATGTGTAACCCCATTGGAGGGCAGTAACTAGTCTGGATTTCATTTTTTAAATGGTGGCCACCGAATCACACTTACTTTTATGTGATTCGAGCTGGTAGCCAATTTGACTATGTTGCCTAATGACAAAAATAAGTTTTGGAAGGCATAACGAACATGAGATTTGGGATTTTATGCATAGTGCATAACAATGTCTTTAAAAGATGATGAAAAATGTTGCAGAGTAAACACGTGCATTATCTTTTTACATGTCATTTGTCTTGAATGAGCTTCTGAATTGAGTTGGTTTTGTTATGCACATGTAGAAATTGTATGCATTTCTTAACAAACTCTATATCCACTTTTAGGTCGTTAGGCAGTAAACCCATTTGGGCTAGGGTACCCTTATGGGTGTGGGGCAAGGAGAAAGTATTAGAACCATTAAACTTCATCACTTTTATACACACAGTCACCCATATCTTATTTAGTGTTTCTGCCTGCAACTCTTGATATGCATTGTCCACTGCATTCACTAGTTTATCCACTATTTTAAATGTGCTATTCTGCAGTAGACTTTGAATAACACGGAGAAATCCCAATGTCTAAAATATTAAGATCGGGTGAATTTGTTAATTGAAAGTGTAATATGAACTGAAATCCATCTGAGTTTGCAGCACACTCAAACTCTATGCCACCCCCTTAATATGTGTGGTTAAGCATTATCTTATTGTAGATTGATTGGTTTTGAGGCATTTGAAGGCCATCTTTGTGTGATTGGTAGAATTACTTGCTCGATAAGGCATTCCCTTATTTCTATGCGATGTACCTTAGTTTTTTCCTTAGTTTCTATGGTTTCCGCTAGCCTACTTTTACTTTGGTCTGGAACCTTATCGATTAGAGGGAAAATGCATTACTTTCCATAAAAAATAACATCTTCATTTCCCGCAATTATGGGTCTAGCTACAGCACAAGAAAATATGATTTTAGGGATATAACTTTTATTTTGACATGTCATATGTGGGTTTTCCTCATCAGGCAGAAATGTATAGTTTGCCGACTCTTCCGAAAGGTAGAACTAATTTTCATCTAAATGAACACAGTAGTACATAGATTTTAATATAACCTTTGATAGTGCCTTTCAAACTTCAATTTCGAGCATGCATAAAACACCTTATCAACCTTGCATGATTCTTTTAAGTAAAGGTTTGATAGCACTACTATGCTTCCATAGTGTACAATATTTAATGAGATGGTGGATTGTACTTTTGCTCATGTTGCATTGTGTAGTTACCCTTCTACATTGTTTTCTTAAGGACAATGGGATAACTTTGAGAGGTTCCCGATCAAACATTTTTTAGCCCTAATCTGACCTGGTTTTTTGCTGATCACATAAGATGGTTTCCTGGTTACAATTTGCTGCTTCGCTACTTGCCAGATGTTAGGGACAACCCAAACCTTGATGCCCCACTTCATTGTTGTCTCCGCTGCCTTACCATGGCCAATCTGGGCTTCAACTTGTGTGAACAAGAGGAACTAAGCCACCAAGTTCCTTTTGACGTTTGTTAGATTTTTATTTCTCACGGTTGATAAAATACAAGATCATTGGTGGTTTCTCAAAGCTTAACAATTTTTGTGTTTCATTTTCTTGTTATGCTCTGGTTGTTTGCAAGAAAAATTAAGGGTTTGAAGAAGAAGAATGAAGTTGCAGGTATGAAGATACAACCTTTGAATGTGTTTGAAGCTAGGTTTAGTATAGCAGGTGGAGTAGAATAGTATTTTAGGATTATTATTTTTCTACTATATTTTCCTTTCATTTTTTTGTAAAAGCCCTAGAAATTTGGAGGGAATGATTTTGGCCCATTTTAATAAAAGTCCCATGTTAGTCAGATTTGCATCTGAATTTGCTGACATCATCATCAGTGTGTTACGATTAAAATGGGGAAATTTTTTACCATCAAACTCTGAAAGAGAAGAGAAAATAATAGCTGTAGAATTCAGCTACGCTTACATCAATTAAGATCTGAGTACTAAAAATTTATTACTATTCCTCTCAATCACACCTTTTATATGCTAATCAACCGCTGGCTAACAGATTCGAATAACCAACAAACTGTGCAAACAACCTCTAGTTAGTTAGGCTCTAATCTTTTGAGACCGTTCATAGCTGTTAAGCCAGATTCATATTCTTAGATTTAAAAATACCATTTAGTCCTTTTGCTCATGACCAACTATCCCTCATACAACGAGAACTATCACGGGACTGACCCTCTAGCACCGATTTTTTTCTGAAGTCTAGCACCAGTGTTTGGGGGTCCAAAAAATTGGTGCCTAAGTAGGCGGTGAAATATTTTCACTGGATTTTTTGTTAGCACCAGTTTTCTAAAACCGATGAAATATTGGCACCGAGTTTCAAGTTAGCACCGGTCTAAAAAACTGGTGCTAAATTTACACCGGTATTTGTTTTTGCAACGATTTGGCAAAAAATCGGTGTTAAGATTGGAACCTATTTTTTATTTGCACTGGTTCATAAAAACCATTGTATCTAGCACCGGGTTTTTGTTACACCAATTTTTAGAAAACCGGTGTTAAAATTGTCACCCGTTTTTTATTTGCAATTGCAATTGGGCGCTGACCGCAGCTGCGCGCAGCTGCTCTATTAGTTCCATGTAGCAAAAA
>JAUOBV010202762.1:0-11920 GCA_032360425.1 Rubia occidens
AGCAATTTAATAAATCCTTTTGATCATTACGAGTAGTTTGGACGGTTCTTTAAATTGCTTCTTAAATTACTTTTAGTTAGACAAAAATGTAATATCTTTTTAACGAGTTTAAATCGGGACCTGTGCATCTTGTGTGGTACTTTGGTTACTTTGGTAAATTAAGCTTTTTAGATTTATAAAATTTTAATATGGATTCATTATGCAATAGCCGAATAAAATAATTGTCTAACGTAATTAATCATTCACATTAATCCAACATTCCTTTCATATGGTTCTGATATTGAACAAAGAAGCTCAAATAAGCCTTTATTCAGCTTCTACATTGAAGAGAAATCACCGATAAATATAATAAAGAATTTTGTTTTTTCAACTATCCATGTAATTGTTCATTCAAGTATATTTGACTAAAGTTATCGCATGTGGCACGCCATATGCACTGCCCAATTTAAATTCCTTGATATAGTTTTTTTGTTTGATTGAATCTAAGCAGTTTATAAAAATTACCCGAGAATTTAAAAGTAGTTTAGAAGGTCATTTTATTATTACATATAATTATACCTTTCAGTATTGCATCATGAATCTGACTCAAAAGAGTTATTGACCATAAAAGCTCACTAGAGCAGCCAAAGCAACAGCAGTCACCGACGCTTTGGGATCAGGCTTCGAATAGTTATGCTTTGAGAGCGTTAGCTGTCCGGAAACCTTCATCCGGCTAAGATGATGAGTGAGCCAATTGAGTGCATTGGCGGGAGCTTGCCGTAGGTTTCTTTGATTTGCCATAAGATTGCAGACTTATTGGAGCCATTCGGATATTTCAGAGCATCAATTGTTGCCATGATCACCTCGGGGTACGCCGACTGGGGAGTCGTTGACCCCACCAAAACTGTAGCAGAAGCTCCACTGAACTCGGTAGATATGCATGTCGAGAAGATGAAGAAACTCAATAGGAAATGTTTATGTGCACGCCATATGAACTGAAGTTGATATAAATTCATTGATATATTTTACCTTTTTTGTTTTATTGTAAGCAATTTAATAAATCCTTTTGATCATTACAAGTAGTTTGGACGACTCTTTAAATTGCTTCTTAAATTACTTTTAGTCAGAAAAAATGTAATATTTTTTGAAGAGTTTAAATCGGCACATGTGCATCTTGCGTGTCATCTTTGGTTACTTTAGTAAATCAAGCTTTTAGGATCTATTAGTTTTTAATATGGATTCATAATGCAATAGCCGAAGAAAATAATTGTCTAACGTAATTGATCATTCATGTCAATCCAGGATTCCTTTCATATGGTTCTGATATTGAAAAAAGAAGCTCGAGTAAGCCTTTATTCTGCTTCTACATTGAAGAGCAATCACCGATAAATCTAATAAAGAATTGTATTTTTTTCAACTATCCAGGTAATTGTTCATTCAAGCATATTTGACTAAAGTCATCGCACGTGGCACGCGATATGCACTGCCCATTTAAAACTCCTTGATATAGTTTGTTTTTTTTGTTTGATTGAATCTAAGCAGTTTATAAAAATTTCCTGAGAATTTAAAAGTAGTTTAGAAGGTCCTTTTATTATTACATATAATTATACGTTTCAGTATTGCGTCATGAATCTGACTCAAAAGAGTGATTAACCATAAAATCTCACTGTAGCAGCCAAAGCAACAGCAGGCACCGGCGCTTTAGGATCAGGCTTCAAATAGTTATTCTTTGATAGTGTTAGCTATCCAGCAGCCTTCATCCGGCTAAGATTATGAGTGAGCCAGTTGAGTGCATTGGTGGGAGCTCGCCGTAGGTTTCTTTGATTTGACTCAAGATTGCAGACTTATTGAAACCATTCGGGTCTTTCAGAGCATCAATCGCCGTCATGATCACCTCGGGGCTACTTCGACTGGGGAGTCGTCAACCCCACCAAAACTATGGCTGGAGTTCCACTGAACTCGGTAGATACGCATGTCGAGAAGATGAAGAAACTCAACAAGAATTTTTTATGTGCACGCCATATGCACTTGAGTTGAATTAAATTCATTGATATATTTTACCTTTTTGTTTTATTGTAAGTAATTTAATAAATCCCTTTGATCATTACGAGTAGTTTGGACGGTTCTTTAAATTGCTTCTTAAATTACTTTTAGTCAGACAAAATGTAATATTTTTTAACGAGTATAAATCGGCACCAGTGCATCTTGCGTGTCGTCTTTGGTTACTTTGGTAAATTAAGCTTTTATGATCTATTACTTTTTAATATGGATTCATTATGCAATAGCTGACGAAAATAATTGTCTAATGTATTTAATCCAACAATCCATTCATATGGTTCTGATATTGAAAAAAAGAAGCTCAAATAAGCCTTTATTCTGCATCTACATTGAAGAGAAATCACCGATAAATCTAATAAAGAATTATATATTTTTCAACTATCCAAGTAATTGATCATTCAAGCATATTTGACTAAAGTCATCGCACGTGGCACGCCATATGCACTGCCCAATTTAAAATCCTTGATATAGTTGTTTTTTTGTTTGATTGAATCTAAGCTGTTTATAAAAAATCCCCTGAGAATTTAAAAGTAGTTTAGAAGGTCCTTTTATTATAACATATAATTAGATCTTTCAGTATTGCGTCATGAATCTGAATCAAAAGAGTAATTAACCATAAAAGTATAGTTGATCTTATTGAAATTCTGGTTGATTATGTTACTTTTGAGTACGTGAAATTTGTCATGTGTATATAAAATACTGATGTTCACAAATGCCGCTACTGAATCAAGCCACGCTTCACCTTTTGCACTAAATGCACGCATTCTTCCTGCGACGAGGATAAAAAAATATGTACTAGAAAAACATTCAAATGAAACACCGGTTTAAATAAATGCTAACAAATGTCAAAAGGGATCATAATGGATTAGCAAAAAATTTCTATATAACTTAACATAATCATACTATAAAAACTTTATGAAATTTGTTTGCCATGTTGTAGAAGTTAATTAAATTGACAACTTACTTCTCTCTAGACATTCTTAAAGATCGCAGTTATGAAATGAATACTTTCAATAATTTATATAATAACAACAAATATAATTAAGTTGATATAATTTTGCAAAAATTGCACTGTAGACATGGCACACTAGATGCACTGTCCAATCTAAATTCCTTGATATAGTTTTTTGGTTCGATTAAATTTAATAAATTTATAGAAATCCTTTTACCATTTACAAATAGTTCAGAGGTCCTTTTATTCTGACAAATAATTATATCTTTCATTGTTGCGTTATGAACCAACCCAAAAGCGTGATTGACCATAAAAGTATAATTGTGTTGGTTTTATGTCCTAAAGCCAATTCATGTTTACTGCTAACGTGATTAGAAACCTAAAGTGTCACACACACAGGACTATTTATTGGATTGAAATAAATTGCAGGATTAATATATGCACTGGTAGAAACCAACCCATTAAAGGGGGCGATAGAAGGCAGTTATTTATCAAAAATGCGGAACCACCTTAGTTTAAAGGTTCCAAACTCGGAACGTCAATTCGGTCCAGGAAAAATCCAATTAAAGACGGCTATTCATCAATTTAAGGCGGTTTTTAATAATCGCCTTTAATCATGGCCATTGAAAGGTGGTTAAAGTTATAACTGTCTTTAATTAGCCCTAATTAAAGGCGGTTATGTACAACCTCCTTTAATGGAGGCTTGTTCCGAGTTTGAAAATAGGAGACGAATTGTGTTTCGAGTTTGTAACAGGTGATACATGACAGTTATAATGAGACGAATGGTCTTCCGAGTTCATAATATACATTGGGGGCTAGTTTCCGAACTCATAACAATGATTTCCACCCCTTAATTTTTTTAAATGTGAGTTCTGAAACTCAGAACCCACTCTGTATAAAAAAATACATTGCCATTTCTTGAATTATTCACAGAGAAGCAAAATCTAAGGGTTTTGTCCTCTTCCTAGTCCATTGAAGAGCATTGTATTCATTGGAGAAGGTAAGTTGTATAACATTTTATTGTATAAAAATCTTGAATTAGGGTTTGTAGTTAGGTTAATCAAGGTTTATGGTTATGATTATTGCTGTGAGAACGCTAATGTTTTACATTGTAATTGACTTTTAGTGGGATGTAACGGGATGAACTCATTGGTAATGATCTTAGAAAATCATCCTAGTACATGCCATTGATTGAAACATTTCTTACAGTGGCGTTTGAATATGCTTATAAAAATGGTGTTGTGTGAGCTCGATGCTCGTGTAAAGATTGTAGAAACGATGTGTATTTAGGGAGGAAGAAATACATCTCATAGTGAGGGGTTTCAAATTCATACACTCGTTGGGTATGACATAGGAAATTCTAAGAAACAACACAGACGATAAATTCGAGTAACACGTATGTGGGAGATGAATTAGATGGGAATGTGGAATTTGATGAAATGGTGGAGGATATTGCAAGAGAGTTTGACGGTAAACCCGAGGCATTACAAGCATTACTTGATAACAAAGAGACTCCATTGTATAATTGTTCAAAAACATTCGGTATTAGTGCGACTTTAAGGATAATGAATTTGAAGGCAAAATTTGGGTGGACCGATAATTCAATGACAAAAAATCTAGAATTTCTTAGGTAATTGCTCCTCGGAGGCAACATGATGTTGGATAGGTTGTATGCCGTGAAAAAAGTATTTTGCTCAATGGGATTGGAATTAAAAAAAAACATACTTGCCCAAATGATTGTATGTTGTACAAGGGAGAAGAAGATGAAATCTAGAAATATGTCGGGTATGTGGTGAGTCTCGGTACAAATTTAAGAGGGGTGCAATTGCGGTGGGTGCGGAAGTGGTAACTAAAACAAAGGAAAAACCCCAGCAAAAGTGATGTGGTTCTCCCAATCTTTCCTCGATTGATGAAATTATTTGCGTGTAAGGAAGACACAAATTGATGTGATGGCACGCGAAAAGGGATAGACCGGTGGATGATGTGATTAGACATACATCAGATGGTGAGCGATGGAAAAAATCGATGCTCTTTACCCCGGGTTTGGAACAAAACTCTGACATTTGAGGTTCGAGCTATGTACCAATGGAATGAATCCATTTGGTAACATGAGTAGTACACATAGTTCTTGTCCTGTTATGTTGGTTATCTACAACATGTCATCGTGGTTGACAATGAAACGTAAGTATGTGTTGTTATCTGTGCTGATTTCGGTTCCTAAGCAACCGGGTAATGACATAGATGTGTATCATGCTCCTCTTATTGAGGATTTGTTGACTCTATTTAAGGATGGTGTTCGCACATAGGACAGGAGTGTTGAAGAACACTTTACATGAAAGCGGTGTTTTTTTGCACTAGTAATGATTTTCCTGCATACGATAATTTGTCCGGTTACTCAGTGAAGGACCACTTTGCTTGTCCCATGTGTGAGAAGGAATACGATTACCACCAATTGAAACATGGTAGTAAAACGGTATATCAAGGTCATCGTCGCTTTCTTCCGGTGGACCATCCAGGGCGACTGGTGAAAGTGGCTCAATGGGTTAGTAGAGGCTAGAAAAGCACCAGTTGCACGAACATGCACTCAAATATTTGAAACTGTGAAGAATTTTCCCAATGACTTTGGGAAGAAGAAACGTAAAGTGCATGTGGATGGAAGTTGGAAGTTGGAAGTTGGAAGAAATGCTCCATTTTATTCAGATTGCCTTATTGGGAGCATTTGGATGGTAGACATTGTCTTGATGTTATGCACATTGAGAAGAATGTGTGTGATTCTTTGGTTTGGACATTGTTGAATACCCATAGGAAAACAAAGGATGGGAGACTAGCTATTTTCAAATGTCAGTGGGTGGATTTCAACGATAGACAGTGGACTGGAGATTTTAGTTTCACCCTTGTGAACAAGAGTTAGATAGGTTGGCGGGAGGATCCTTTCATCTTGGCATCCCAAGCACACCAGGTTTTCTACGTGAAGGACCCCTCCGATCCTAGGTGGGAGATTATTGTTGAAGGGAAACATGCATTCCTTGAAGAATATGATGTCGAAGATATTGTTGGTTTCGGTCAAAATCAATCTATGTTGGGATCGATGACGATATCTTTCTAAAAGAGGACGATCTTAGTTTGAACAGTTTCGTCGGACGTAGCAATCATGTTATAGGAATTTGGGTTGACGTCCATGAAGAGGTGACACGTAACAGACGGAGGGCTAAGAAGGTGTCGAAGAAAAGAAAAATTGGCTAGGTTCTGAAATTGAACTACTACAAATTTGTTTTAGCTAATTTTGGTTTTTAAACTACTAATGTTCAATAAGTATAACACAATAAGCCGTGAATAGAAAATAGCATCAAATGTGATAATTAGAATATGAATCCATAGTTCAAACGTGATAATAAGACATAAGAAATCATCCCAAAAATATACAAGTTCAATAACAATCCTAGAAATAAACAACAATTCAATAATGAGACATCATCAGAGAAGTAACATCGATGGAATCTGTGACTCAAGGTCATCCTCAAGATAGCTCGTCGATGTGGATCGGTTAAGATGTGGATTATCCTCAAGATAGCTCGTTGATGTGGATCGGTCAAGATGTGGTCGGTGCGATGATGTGAGAATGCGTTTGTAGTCTCTTTATCTTTTCTCCATCTTCAAAATCCTCGCCTGCATTGCGGCGAACTCCATGTGAACCCACTTATAGAAATTTATAACACCTTTGAAATAGGCCTTCTCCGAATCTACAATAGTTAAACATATAAAAATTAATATGAGGGTGATCCACATTAGAAAATAAAAAAAATGAATTTCACTAACTTTCATCAACTCTAGGTCTCTTGCTTGCCTCCCCACCGTCTTGGATATTATAACACCAGTTTTTTTATCTACCAAAATCCACTTCTTATTTTTGAAGTTAATTTTGTCAAAATACGTCGGAGGCTTCTCGTCACCTGCAATTTCCAACCCCTCGACCTTCCTCAATATGAGGGTGATCAAAATCCTGTATGGGTGGCTCCTCACCACCCTCATCGACGTGGAAATCCAAAGCATATGCCTAAATATCGCTGCCCCGGAGTTGATCTTCCTACCCTCCATTATGAAGTAGAACATCAAGTTGGGCTCAATGATGTGGCTGGATATCAGTAAAAAACACCTAGCAATCATCTCATAGACTATACGTTGTGGAAGGTAAAAGGTCTCTGGCTTACCCAAATTGATCGTGTTCTGCTGGAAATACCTCACACTACATTGTATAGGGTCTACGTACGGGTAATAAACAAGTAGGGACCATTTTTCCCGATGATAACAATCATCCAACGGACCCTCTAAGTCTTCTGGGTTCCTATACGAGCACTCTAGTGTTTCATTCAAAGTCCATTAGTCAATTACATTGTCAAACCCTACAACCCTAGTAGAGTAAGCCTTATTCGCAACAAGTTACTATAAAATTGACATGTTAGATCAAAATAGGCCGATTCGTTGCAAGAGAACAATTTTCCCAAATATTGGTCCCTAAAATTTTCTAAGGGCTCAGCTAAACCTAATTGCATTGCCTCATTATAACCAACCGTATAAAAATCTAGCAACTTCCCTTTGGAACGTATAACTTCATACCGATTTTGTGCAGTGATAGAAACAAATTTCACATTATCATACCCGGGATTGGGGTTGTTACCGATGGATCTAGAGTGGGGAATGCGAGAAGAACCTCCTCTTTCCATTTGAAAAGCACCTTCTAACACGTATGAGAACAACTGAAACGAATTGTAACACTGAGGTCAGAAGTGTTTTAACTGTTTTGATGTTTGGAAGCATGAGGATTTTTGTCGATTTAGGGCCTTTTTTAACTTAAATACAGAGTCTATTCCGAGTCCAGAAGCCTATTTGGCCCCTGGTCCAAATTACCTGTTTCAAGTTCAGAATGGGTAATTCGTCCATTCAGTAACAGGGGCCGGGCCGATTAGACTTCCAGACTCGGAACAGAATCAATTCTGGTAAAATGCTCCTTCAAAAATTTCCAGCGCATGCCCAAATATGAGGGACGAGCACGAAACTGGGTCTTTTGAGCTCAGAAAATTAATCGGTGCAACCTTTCAAATGGGGCCGGACTTGGAACTAGTTTCAACACATTTTTTAAAAGAACGGATCAGGTTTTTAACTTGGAAATAAGTCGGCTCCAATGGTATTTTAAAAATATTCATGACTTTTCCAAATAAAATAAAGTTCAATACTTCAATACATGAAATATACTAACATCTTGCATTTGGTACATAAACAAAATCTTTGAAAATACAATAAATAAACATCAATTTATGACTTACTAAAATGTAAATATTATAAAATCCCAAAAAATAAAATTAAAACATTCATGGTACTAAGATTTGGAAACAACACGTCATAGTTATAAATGTTAATAAGAATTCCTTCCGAAGACCTTAGAACATGCGATCAACGTTCTCATCAAAAAAATCGATTCTAGGTTAGGTTCCTCTTCATCCTCACTCAGTACTAGATGGATTCCCAGGGATTCCATGAAACGTTGTTGTTGCGCCTCTACTCTAGCCAACATCTCGTGGGTTCACTCCATGTCGCCCCAAATGCAATTGAAATAACGGCCAATTCGACTCTTCCAACTACTCTACGAACCTTCCAACACAAGCATATTACAACCACATTCTTCATAGATAAAAAAATAAATATTAAAAAGCTTTATAAACTAAATTTGTACACTTACGGGAAGACGTTCCCTCGGCTCGATCAAGATCCTCTTCCCTAACCCTTTTTTGCATTCTTTGCGGCCTGACCTGGAATCAAGCATTGCTCCCATTTATCGTCAAATCCAAGCTGCAACTGCTTGTGTTGAAACCATGCCTCATCATAGTACTCCAATCAGAGAGGATGATATTGGGACACGACGCGACTTTCATCATCATTGCCACAATCAATCTACCGCCTGGTAGATCCTCTTTCTTCGTGTTTGCGACCTTAAGCATGCTCATGAGGATGGTGAACTCAGGGATTATCTTCACCTCCTCCATCACATAGCAGAAGAGCATCAAATCGCTGATGGTCGGCTTGCATGTATACCCACCCGTGGGCAACACATTCAAGCATACCCACTCATAAATAAGGCGTTGCTCATCTGTAAGAACACCAATGTCATAACTCTCAGCTAGGCCCGCAGTATTTCCAGTCCGATGAAAATATTTCCTGGCCATTGCCACAGGGTCTAAGGAGGTGGATTCAGTGACCGATGGCCAACTTTGTTGGTGATAGATCTCTAACGGGCCATTGAGATCGGTTTTGGTTGTCAATTGTTGGGGAGAGGTATAGCTAGATCCTAAGGCCTCATTGATCGTAAACTTTTTAACCATAATAAGTTTCCCATTCACCTTAGTACTATCCCTATTATTCGAGCTTTGCCCTAAATTGGCATAAAATTGAATCACCTCGTCCACATATACCTTTTCTTCTAAGCATTACAAGTTTTCAATATGTTGAACTTTGAAACGATCTAAAAAATAGCGCAAGCTTAAATTGGATATTGGCGATGCATGAACAACCTTGGAATTTATCACTTTAAGCTTCAAAAATTCAACATACCTCTCTTCCGCCTCGCTATTGAAAAATCATTCCGACGGGTCAATCTCGGTGACCGGTTGATGTCTAAGGTCACTCACCCCCCGGTACTCTTCTTTGTGTTTTTTATTATACAAAAAAAGGTTCTAAGTTTGGAACATGTTCGTTCCTTCATATATGAAGGCCGATCGTCTTCCGAGTTCAGAAGTCCTGTCAGATAGGGAAAAGGCATTAAAGGCAGTTTTTCAAAGGGTATTAAATACCCTAAGCAAAACCCGCTAGGTTCCCACCATTTGTCCCACACCAAAACCTCTCCATCCTTATACTCCATTTCTTTCATCTCCAAATCCCCATTTCTCTTCATCATCAAAGGTATTTGTTCATGATTAATACACCTTATTTCCTCTTCATCTAGGTAAATTTTCACTTCATTTTCTCAATTTTCAAAGTGGGAGAAGCTCATTTAGTATTATACTTGTTGGTTGGCGATCTTTGAGGGAAAAATGAAACTCTCACTTGTTTGAGGTAAAGGTTGGTGGTCGTAAACCCTAGATTTCTTGAAAAGGAGATGGTTTATTCAATGGTTGAGTTTTTTCCTAGGACTAAAGCTTATTTTGATGGTTTAATCTTCTATGTTAAGTGAATACCTAATGAGTGTGATCTAGGTAGTACCCGGGGTTTTGGTATTTTGTATTTTATGTAGTGGAGGTTATTTGTTGAATTAGTGAAAAATTTAAGGACACCGTGTCCACAATTTTCTTCACTAACTATGTCTCATGAAGTTAGTTTCATAAATTGTTAAGGAATTTGTGAATGTAGGTTTACTAATGTCTAAGAAAAAGATTTGTGATGATGCGTCACGCTCACGAAATACCCAACCCACGACGTTGCGATTTAGTGGCGATAACAATGATGTATCCGAGGAAAGAGGAATAGCCAAAACTCATTGTAGAACACTAGAACGTAGGATGGCTAGGAAAGAGTTAACTCCGATGGTTTTCAACAAGTCGGCCAAGTGTTTGTCCAAAGAATGTACAAAGTGGTCTAGTTAGGTTGCGAAGATAGGAAGAACAAGGGTGGACATACAATTTGATAGTTGGCATGAGGTGTCAAAAGACTATAAGAATACCCTATGGAGAGAGTGCAAGGTACCCTTAATGGTCATTTGTGTGTTCTTTGCCACCTAATCTTCGCTTCTCTTGTTGTACATACTAACTTCCCCCGTATTCTAACTACCATCATTCTAAATCATCATAGAGACCCTTCAAAATTGATTTCCCGGATATGGAATATCTAAGAAAGAAACAAACAACCATGATGTGCAAGAGTTGGAGAGAACACAAATATACTTTGTCCAGGGACTACATTTTTTCTTCGAAAAAAGGTGACCAGCTGTGGATAACATATACACGCATTCAACCAGAGAGTTGGAAGATTCACAAGAGAAGGGCATTGAAGAATTATTTGAACGTTAGTAAAATAAAGTCAAATTTATAAACTATTTAGATTAAGGTGTCTTTGGTGTTGACATGTGCCTAACATAGGGTACACATAAGGAAAAACAACGCATAGCTGGTTTGAATCTAGTTCCACCTTGATTAATCTGGGTGGGGGTTATGGATTGGCGGCAATACAATTAGTGGAAGAACGTCTTGAAAAAAATGTTCAAATTGCAATCGAGCCTGGGATGACCGAAGAAGAGGAAAGGGCTACAGTGCAACCAATAGATGTGAATGACATCGATATGTGTGCTTTTTTCCTCAAAGGCCGACAAAAAAAGGAGGGTGTGTACAAGAAGGAGGACGAGAAAGAAATTGTGAAACAAGTGGTAATACTTCAAATCCTTTTTTCCCTTCATTGAATTATTTTCCCGTTCACATGTGCTAACCAATTCCATCTATTTGATGCTTAGGAAAAATAAAAAAATATGAATCGGAGGGGAAATTCATACCCACATTTAAGAGTGACATCCTTATTGTGTCTACAAGAAAACCCAACCACTCGGGGGGTGTTAGGGGAGTGGGAGCGTTCATGACCCAACGAGAGGTATTCGAGATTACTTAATACTATGGTCGTGCACAACCATCGCGGATCCACACATTACAAAAACAATCCCTTCAACAAGAGAAATGAATTGAGAAACAAGACATTCTCATTCAAAAGTTGATCCAGCACACGTGTATCGCTATTCCGAAAAACTTATATGATTTGACGCTCGATTGGACACCGCCATTATGAGGATCACGCCATTCCCCCCAAAGATGTAGAGATAAATCGGCAGGCAATCATTCAAACTCCTAATGAAGATACCGACAAACTCGACAAGGCCATACTCGCAACTGATAAAAAGGT
>JAUOBV010202869.1:0-11920 GCA_032360425.1 Rubia occidens
CCAACATGATGGTGCTAGAGTTCCTTGGCACATGCCACTTGGTTCTACACAGTTTGTGTCATTGTGATAACTCGTGCTGGTAAGTATGGGCACGAGCTGTGCCATTTTACATGGCTCGTGCCGCTCCAAAGTCAACATTCGAAGACCAACCCATGGAGTATGAAGATTTACACGCCTTCACTGTCAATTTTCTTATAAATTGACTCCGAACCGACAGCCTGCAAAAGTATAAATGGCACGTGATGTTTAGGAAAAGAAATTATGCATTCGGCTGGGGGCCCGTGAAGATTCACATGTCTTGTGCCATTCAACTGATCAAGGAAGAGTTTCCAGCCAACGGCCTATGACGTATGGAACGGCCGTGCGCTCAGACCGACTAAGATAAAGTGTCTAGCTGGCAGCCCATGTTGAATGACACGGGCAATGCCAAGCCAAGCCAACACATGCCATGTTCTATAGCACGGCCTGTGCCAAAGACGGTTGTTAAAAGATACTAATGGGAGGAATGGTCGGCCTACTCACACAGTACCTAGGACATATGGCACTTTCCCGCTTTGCTTTGGAAAATTTGGGACGCTCGCGGACAAAGTATGCTATGGAAAATCTCACAAGAGCTTCTATGATCTCCACCACTACTAAAGATTGCTTTGTTTGGCTATATGGTGGTGCAACTGTGTGCAACTTCATGGTGCATTCTGAACCCGAGTGCACGGTAATCAATCATGACACCGCATGGGAGGATATCTCTGTATCCCTCGATCCGAGGTTCGAGAATGTTTTCTGCAACACCTTGCTATCCCCAGATGTGGACATCGAAGAAGAAGATAGTGAGAATCCACCTAGAATACAACCTACCCGAACCAACCTACTAGTGGACTTATTTGACCAATTTTGCACATTTGGGGAACAACTCATGAGTTTAACCCAAATGGTGCAAGAAGTTGGTCACACGGTAGGTCGGATGAGTTTATAAATGGAGAAGTTTGGGGCACAAATTGACTCTATGGATGGAACCAAGAGGTTTTGGGGAGCTATACTATATTCCATTGAGCGGGAAGTGAAGGAAGAGTTTGCCATTGTTGGAGGGAGAGTCGATGTGCAAGAGGAATCTATGGAACAATTGATTGACCGAATGCATACCTCTAAGCTTGAAGGCTTTCGTAACCTTGTTCCCTATGAGAGACAAGAATTGAGGCAAGAAGAGAGAAGAAGAAGATGCAAGAGGCGCATGAGAGCAGGCCCTTCGAGTCCCAAGAGTAAGTGCTTACCATTCTCCCTACTCCACTTGTGATTTTATACTTTGCATTGGGGACAATGCAAAGTTTAAATGGGGGGTAGTAGTTAGGCACTTAGGAGTTCTAGAAAAATTCCTTTGTATCTGTTTACTTTTCCTTATTCTCATCATAGTATGAAGCCTACTTTGGCCATTTTATACTACACAAAAAAATTAAATTTTAAAAATGAAAAAACTGCCAAGTCAAAAACCTGAAAGGGTGACTTAGACAACAATGGGAAAGGCCCGGATAGGTGAAACCTATGAAAAAGTGAGAGGTCAAATGGTGTGAAAAAATGTGAGAAGTGAGAGGTCAAAAAGAAAAAAATTTGTGGGATGCTAGGATGAAAACTCGAAAGGCTCATAGGCAAAATGAGAGAAATCAAAACTTATCCAGTGCTTCTCTTGGATTGTCTTTTGGTAATTTCTTTTGTTAGAGTAACTTAGCTTCACACATTCATATATTGTGAATTTCATTTTTGAGTAGTTATGTTGGTTGGATGGATTGCCTTAGTTTCTTTGGGATGTTAGAATTTTTAGATTTTTATATTTTTGGGGAACTAGGGTAGTCTAGGAATAAATGTTGGATGTTTTGGAGGAATTCTTTGCATGCTATGTTTTGCTTGGATCTTTTCTCGTTCTTGTGTACTTGAGGACGAGTAAAGTTTTAAGTGTGGAGGTTTGATGAGTCGCTAGAAACATGTGTTTCCTATTGCATTTAGCACATCTTTTAGTAGTTTTTGTACAGTTTATTGCTAGGTTTAAGTGGGTTTACATTACAAGGGGTTTAGATTGTCATTGTTGATTTTCTTGTCTAAATTCCTCATTTTTAAGATTATTTAGATTGCCATTCTCAAGGATGGTAATAGACTGAAGGCCAAACGCTTAATCGTGTTTGTAGATGGGATGCACTGAAGAAAAAGAGTCAAAGTCCAGAAAAATAGAAGACTTGTTCGGGTCGTGCCAACCAGATAGCTCATGAGAATACATCTCGGTGTGGGTCGTGCTGTTCTGCATGGCCCATGTGCTCAGAACTTGAAGATACGGACCTCCGATCTGTGACCCGCACCCTGCTGCGCGGCCTCTCCATCTTAAGCCACAGGTCATAACTCCAGACGGCGGCCTGCGGGATTCTACACGGGTCACGCCACTTTGATAGCCAAGAATTCATTCTAGACGGCGGCGTGCATGACTCTACACTAGTCATGCAATTAGTTTGGCTAAGGAAAGCCACCAGTCTGTGGCCCGTGTACTTTTGTAAGGGTTGTGCGATGCGAGTCGTGTGCTATTGCATAATCTGTGCCGACGTGTCTACTAGTGTTTCCCTTTTTTGGGCTTTTCTAAAGCCTATTTCCACCTTCTATATAAATATTTCTAGTCTACCAGGGTTTAACGAGCCTTCATATTTGTAATTTCTGATTCCTAGATCTAAGAGTGGGTAGAGAGAGAAAGAGACTAACTCTTCTCTTTTCATTTATTTCCTAGTTCATGCCTATGGCATTGAATCCAATGATTATATTGGGTTCAATGTCCATGGATTAGTGTAATTACTTGGGGATTTTATGTGTATTCATGACTAGGTGATGATTTTGTGAGATTCTAGATACTCCTATCTTTTATGTCTATGAATATTCATGTTTGATTTGATCTTTATATTCTTGTGACATGCATGTTATGTATATTTTATGATGCACCATAGTTCATATGTGATATGTTATCGTGTTAGGCTTGATTGCTACCTTGAGAGTGTCGGGTTAGGCGTACAGTAGGTTCGTGAGTATTGGCGATGTGAGTGTATGTGTGTTTGATCGAGAGTAACATTTTGATTATTATAGCCTAGCTTGGTTGGCTTATCGTGTAATAATGTTCATGTTAGGGAAGGCATTTCCCCTAATGGGGTGGGGGGGGTTCGAGGCACCCTCGGTGTACCCAGATAAGAAAGAGCATGATAGTTTGTAGCAACTAGGTTTATCGTGTAGCGATCATCGTCATTTCAACCCTAGAGTCATCGTGAGAGGTCGATTCCTTTGCCTCTATAGGACTAGGGAAAAGCATCCGTAGTGGAGTGCCCGAGATGTATTTCCTTACTCTCGTACCAAACGGTTACAACACCTACAAGGTGACTTCTTAGGCATTCGATCATTTACACGGGGGCGAGTTAGCATTGGGAGTGAGTTTTACGGGGAAAGAGGAGCCATGCTCGAATCCTTTGTCCATTATACACTTTCTCTAATTACGGAGGCTGTGTTGATAGGTAAAATAGGCTTAGGTACCTTTGTGTGACAGACATTGGGAAGTGTCGACTATCACCCACACTATGTGACATAGACATGAGATAGATTTATATGACTTATATGAGATAGAATCTAGGATCAAAGTCATTCATCGGTCATGTTACACAAATATCCCCAAGGCTAGTCTAATTAGTTTAATCTCTTGATTTTTATGATTAGTAGTTGTTTATTAAGTCCCCCCCCCCAATCATATGTTATCGGCACTAACTATTCCCGATACACAATCGGAGTGATGCCTGATTGTGAGTCGTGCATGGTTAACTCTTGAATTCTAGCATCACTATGGACGACCCTGGACTTGCCACTAGCTACTTTCTAGTAGTTGGTAGTGAGCACGGGAGCAACGTATAAATCTCTATCTTTGGTCTTCTTAGTGCTCCGCTGGTAATTTGTTGAAAAGAACGACCCTGTGGAGTTGGATCAGGGTACTAGACTAATTTTTAACGAGAGGGAACCCTTGGCTTACCCCTAATAGATAAGCATGCTAGTTTGTAGAAACTAGAGTCGTAATACCCTAGAGTCATCATGAGATGACAATTCCTTTACCTCTCTATGCTTAGGGTTGGTATTCATAGTGGAGTGTGTTTGGAACGTATTTGTCCTCACTCTTGTATTTAATGTTTGCGACCTACGCAAGGCTTAGTTCCTTTAAATGGGGGCTCATTAGAATCAGGGTAAGATATCAAAAAGGTTGATTGAAGCACATTATCTAATTACAGAGGTGGTGAGGTGGCTCTTGAAGGGAAGCCGAACCTTTTTGTGACAGACATTGGGAATTCCCGGTCACCTCCACACTATGTGACATAGGAATGAGATAGGTTTATATGTCTTACATGTAATAGAATCTAGGATCAAAGTCATCAATCGGTCATGTTACGCAAATACCCCCAAGACTAGTTAATTATAGTTTTTACTCTGCTTGCATACTCTATAGTTGTTAAATAGAACCCCTCCCCCCAATTATCTGTTGATGAGACGTCAAATGCATGTATTTCCTAAAGCATTTAAAATCCTTTTATTTTTATTTTGTGGGTAGATTGTTAAGTTTAGATAGGTTTAGATTACCATTTTGGATATTCATATCTAAATTCTTCAAGTTGTAAACTATTTTGAGTCTAATGGATTTTTGCCCTTACAAGCATTTAGATTCTATTTTGTGAGTTTATTTGTAGATTGCTCCTAATTACTTCAGAGTAGTTTAATAAAGGCCAATCGTAAGTATGGTAGAAGACTGAAGGCCATGAGTCAAAACGTGGTAGAAGATAGAAGGGTTGAAGAAGGAAGACAAATAAGTGGATAAATTGTGATTTGGGAGCTAATCGAATTCCAGGAACGATCCCAGAAGAATCAACCTATGAAGATAGCACTATCGGATTCGTCTTCTCGAGTGCTATAAAATCAACTACAAGAACTCCCAAATCATATTAGCGGTTCACCGATAGCGCTGCATACAAGTTGAAGGGAAAAACTAAGTTTCGGAAGAGTTGAAGACTAGCATGGTTAGTGTAGATTTGCACGGCTTGTGCCAAACTCTTTCAAAGAAGATGAAGTTCATGCCACGGGTCACACAATCTTGCATGGCCCTCACACTCAAAAAGTGGTGGACACAACTCCAAGCAGTGGCCCGCACGATTTTACACGAGTCATGCACTCAGAGGGGCAGGAAGAAGACTCCAGTCTATGGGCCGCGTTCTTTTACGGGGGCCGCATACTGGTGTGGCACTAGTAATGGCATTAGGATTTCATTTGGGTTTCCAAATTTGGGCCATTAGAGGCTCATTTATCTTCTTCTATATAAGGATCCTTTAGCCTTCTATGGTTTAGTAAGTAGGCATAATATAGATTTTAGAGAGTAGCTTGGAAGGAAGAGGAGAATTCTCTCTGTTTCTCTCTCTAGAGTTTTTCTTCATTTTCCTTCTCTTAGTTCCTAGACCATGGTATATAATTCAATAAATGTCATGGATTTAGTAATATTATAGTTGAAGTTTGGTCATTATTTCTAGAACTAAGAGTAGGTATGAAGAAGGAGCTTATCTCCTCCCTTCATTTATTTTTCCTAGTTTTGCCTATGGCATTGAATCCAATGATTTCTTTGGATTCAATGTTTCTAGTGTAGTTTCTTTTCTTGGGGAAATATTTGTATTCATGACTTGATGTTGACTTTGTGAGATTCTTAGATTTCCTTATCTTTATGTCCTATGAATTTTTGTGCTTGATTTATGCTTTACATTCTTATAATATTTATGCCTTGTTATGATCTATGATGCATCAGTAGATTCATGCATAGTATAATATCGTGCTAGGCTTAAAAGCAATCTTGGGAGTGTTAGATTAGGGCTATTGTAGGTTCGAGAGTACCGGTAAGATGACTGCATTCATGCTACCTTGAGAGTACCGTCCCAATTGTTATAATTCTAATCGACTAGTTGTGTAAGTGATTGCATGTTAGGGCGCTAAACTAATCCTTATTAAGGGGAAACCCTTGGCTTACCTTGATATATGAGCATTATAGTTTGTAGCGCCTAGGATTGGTGTGTAGCGACTATGGTCATGCCAACCCTAGAGTCATCACAAGATGTCAATACATTTGCCTCTGTAGGCCTAAGAATTAGTGTCCATAGTGGAGTGTCTGTGACGTATTGTCCCCACTCTCGTGCCTAACAGTTGCGACCTACGGAAGGTTGAGTTCCTTTAAGCGGGGGCTCGTTAGCATCAAAAGTGAGATTTACGGGGAAAGATAAGCGGATTCAATAGGTTGATCGATACAATTTCCCTTATTACGGAGGCGGTGTGGTGGCTTTTAATTATAGCTGAACCTTTGTGTGACAGACATTGGAAATTCCCAGCCATCTCCACACTAGTGACATAGGAATGAGATAGGTTTGTATGTCTTACATGTGATAGAATCTAGAATCAAAGTCATCAATCGGTCATGTTATGCAAATATTTAAAAGATTATTTAATTGTAGTTAATTATCTCTATTTGCATGTTCGTTAGTTGTTAGACAACCTCTTCCCCCTAGTGCAATCATATGTTTAAAGTACCAGGTATTCCCGACACACTATCAGAGTGACGCTCGATTGTGGGTTGTGCGTAGTTAACTTTCAAATTCTAGTATCTCTGTGGACGACCTCAAACGTGCCACTATCTACTCTATAGTAGTTAGAAGTGAGCACGGAAGAAACAAACAAATATCTATCTTTGAAACGTGCCTGCTGGTAATTTGGTAAAAAAGAACGACCTTGCAGGGTGTGGATAATCTGTTCCAAAATCACTAGCTATTCTCGACACATAATCGAAGTGATGCCAAATTTTGGGTTGTGTAAAGCTAACTTTCAAATTCTAGTATCTCTATGGATGGCCCTGGACTTGCCACGAGCTACTCTATAGTGGTTAGTAGTGAGCATAGGAAAAACCTATCAATTTCTATCTTTGATCACTTAGCACTCCGTGGGTTAATTTCTCTTCCTTAAGTTTCTATAAAAACCTGGTAGGGTGCGGGTCAATGGCTTATTTTATCATTCGACCCAAGGTATCAGGTTTCAAATATATCTGCCTAACTAGGTGATTGGTTATTAATACGATCATGTGAGCCTGGAAGTAGGGCTGAAGTCATCGCATCGCATGTACCAATGCCAAGATTAACTTTTCGATGGCAGTGTACCATGTTTTAGGTACCTGTAGGGCCCCTATGACAAAATATATTGGGCGTTGGTGCCATTCCTATTCTTAACCTATCAGCACTGATCGCTAAGGGGAAGGCCGAGATGTATAGGTATTTTGTTTCCCCCTTCTCGAGTTTCAACAGCATGGGAAGGATTCAAAGGTGCTCCTATAATTCTCAAAAAGCCTCCTCGCACTTGTCAATTCACTAGAACTTCTTAGGCTCTCTTAGCACATAATAAAGGACAAGTGCTTCTCTACTACCTTCGAGCGAAATTGACTCATCGCGACCAATGACCCAGTTAGCTTATGAACTTCTTTCACTGTATGTGGGGATTTCATCTTTATCAATTCCTAAACATTTTTTAGGTTGACATCAATTCCTCGCTTGGACACCATGAAACCAAAGTACTTGCCAGCCCCCACACCAATCCCACACTTGGTGGGATTCAACTTTAAATTTGATCGACGAAGTTCTTCGAAGGTTTCACCCAAATCCAGTAGAAACTGCTCATAATTGTTTTCTCTTTACCACTATATAATCGACATATATCTTCATGTTTCTCCTAATTTGCTTCTAAAAGAGCTTATCCATCCTCTAGTAGGTCGCACCAGCATTCTTAAGACTAAAGGGCATCTTCCTATGACAAAATTTCCCCATGTTTGTAATGAAAGATGTTTTTTCCTTATCATTTTCTCCCATCAAGATATAATGGTATCCTGTGTGAGTGTCAAAGAAGGCCAATACTTGATAGCATGTTATCGCCTTGACTAACTTGTCGATAGATGGTAGCGGGTAACTGTCTTTGGGGTATCACCTAATAAGGTCAGTGAAGTCTTTGCACATGGGCCAAGCAGCATCGTGCTTTTGGACCATAACGGGGTTGACTAACCATTCCAGGTATAGCCCTTCCTCGACAACTTCAGCTTTAAGCAGCTTCCGTACCTCTAGCTTAATTGCTTTTGCTTATTCTGGAGCAAATATCCTTCTCTTCTTCTTAACCGGCTTTAACGATGAGTTGTTGTTTAAATTTTTGGATTGCTAATTTCTTCGGCACCCCTGTGAGGTCGGTTGTGCTTCAGGAGAATACATCGACATATTTTTCCAACAAGTTTTTCATGATTTTCTTTGTGTCCCTCTGGATTAGCTTTCCAACAACCACCACCCCCGAGAATTGAACTAGGAGTTGTTCGGTGTCTATTGGGGCTGACATTTCATGGATTGTAGCCACACCTTTCTCCTTTTGAGATTCCTTCAGGGCTGTTAACATACATTTTAGACATTACTTGGTCACTCCCTGGTGTCACCAACGCCCCTACTTGTATAGAACTTCATCATTAAATGGTATGGGGACCATACTACCCCATCTCCACATTTGTGACATTCTGAGGATCATATTAAAAGGTGAGTGAGCTTCAATGATAGCAAAGTTTTATTCAATCGTCACCCTCTTACTGCCATCAGCCACTCGAACGAGCAGGGTGATAATCCCGAGTGGGAACAATGTTTTTCTTGTGAAACCAGAGAGCAGTGAAGCCAATTTCTTCAAGTTATGTTACCTAATATCTAACTGGATGAAATATCTAACGAACATTACCTCCGCACTGCTACCATCATCGATGAAGAATCTTTTCAAGTACGAGTTATCGATGGTAGCAGAAATGACTATCGTTTCTGAACGCAGTGTCTGGTTAGGAACAACATCCGCCTCCGAGAAGGTTATTGTCTCCTTTAATAGTTTGTTCGTAGACTCTTCTAGGAAATGTATCGATATCTTTCCTTGATCATCGTGTTCTACGCCATATTCCCCACAATTCAATTTATAACATTAATCACCCAGTTTGTGCCTTGACCCCCCCTCATTCACCCCTTTATCTGGATTTCTTGTCGGTGAATTACGGGGTTGTGCTTCGTTTCAGATGATGCCAGCTCAATCTCTCTCAGCCCTACCATTGACATTTGGCTCGGGGCTTCTTTTATAAGGCCTACAAGCTCGCGATCATTCCCAACCCTTAGGCCTCCTCCTGATTCCAAGGTCGAGGCCACAATCCTGAAAGAGCCCTTCCTTTTCACACTTTTCAGTCTCCATTTTGAGGTGGTGGGATTCCTCGGTATCATGCTCGTAATCCTTATGGTTTTCACAATACTTGTTCGACGTCTTTCTTGCTGCCGAATCCCTCACCGGATGGGAGCCTTGAACAAACCATGATGTACGGTCAAAATATCCGTCTGAGATCTAGTCATAGGTGTGTATTTCTCGAAGTTGAGCCTGAGCACTTCAATCGATTTCTTTCCTCTGTGATCGGTCGGCCTTCAATGTCTTTCGACCGACTTTCAATCATCTCTCGTCTTCTTGGCTGCTTCTTTGACTTTCGAATGTTGTTCAACAACTTCCTGAAGCTGTTGAAGCATCATAGAATTCCGATTTATTAGCTTCGTGTATAGGTAAACATTGGTCATACCCTGTATGTAACCTAGGATGATACTAGATTTCGTACTATTAATGACGACGAGGCTTTCATCCACATATCTATGGTAGAATTCCTCTGTGGTTTCGCCCACCCTCTGGTAGCTTTGGTATGGCTCAACCATTGTCTTGGTGAACTTTTTCCTTCAGAAGTATTGGCCAAACAAATCCCCGTTGATGTCTCGATAAGAGTGTAGAGAGCCTGGACTTAACTTGTTAAACCATTCTTGAGCCTTGCCTCGAAGATAGCTGCTCACAAGATTGCATGCAAACCGCTCATCAAAGTCACGGGAGTTCATCAAAGTCACGGGAGTTCATCAAACTGAGAAAAGTCTGAATGAATTCCTGAGGGTCCGAGTCACCTACATATATTAGAAGCCCTTCTAGAGGCTTTATCTCCATCGGCCATCTAGTGGACATGATCGAAATATTGAAAGGGAAGTTGGCCACTTGTCCAGAAGAGCCTATCAGCCGGTCTAATTCCTTCCTAAGGGAACTAATTATATCATTAGCAGGCCAAGTTGCTCAAGGATCTGCATAATGGAGCAATAGGTGGGACGCGAATCTCGAATGGTAGGAATACATCGACTATTGGATAACCTGACCATAGTAGAATGGAAGCCTTGTCATCGACGGGTGTGAGTTGAGCAGCTGCTATCCGAGTTCTACAGTCAGTGGGCATGGGTATTGTTGGTGACCTCGATTATCATATCCTTGGGGCCATCCAAAACACAGCATCATGTTCAAGGAATCTGGACCAGATCCGTAGTTAGGAAACAAAAGTTGTGGCTGGGGTATCATTTCCTATGATAGGTTTCCCAGATAAGATACCATATCAATCAGGTTGTAATAAGGGCACTGTTTGCATCACCTGGGCATCAAATTCGAAAGACCAACTACCACTGGCGGTTGGATTGAGACCAATGGTGGCATTGCATGGGTTGTTATTTGATATCATGCCGCTGTCAAGATTTGCAGTATCCCCAAGAGCTCTGGCTAGGAGCAGAAAATTGGATCGATCGGGGTGCGTCTTGGCTTGGTGACCCTCTTCTTAGGCTTCAATTTGAGAGTTCACCGAGGCTTCTGTGATTTCCCATCGAAGTTTTCCTCCAAAGTTGGAAAATGATTTGTAACGCTAGTACCCCTTAGTCAGGGTTTAGCGCTGGCCTCCAATTGTTGCGACGATTTGACTGCTGTTACGCTTGGTCCTTCTTTGGTGGATATAACCAGGCTTTGCCCGATCAAGGTTTGGATAGGGATTTGTCCTGACAAGTTGGGATTCTGGAGCCACCATCCGTGTAGACTTTCGTTCCCTCCGGCAGTAGAGTGACTAGACCTCCTCACTAGTGCTGATCCTCCTTCTTCTTAACCGTTTGCTTCTACGCAGCGTTGTACCAATAGAATCAGACATACACTAAGAACCCCGCTTATCTGGCTTAATGGGTCCCACCGAGTGTGCCAATTAAACCATCTAGGAGACGCCGTCAATTTGCGCCACCGTATTCCTAGCGTAATCTGCAAGAAAGATGTGTGTGTTGTTGCATATGAATACTAATGAATCATAAAATATGTTATTTACTTGTCTTATATATGGCGATCTTCCCTAGATAGGGTTCGAATTTTTTCCTTGTGGAACAAGTAATAGGAATTCACCACATTAGGTTTGCCTAGGCTAGTTTGGGCTGATAGCCTTGAGACACTGATGAGGCATTTGACCCAATTCTCGAGCCTGGTATCATCAAGTGATAGAATGTAAAACCCAAAAAATAAGTGTGGCTGTGTGTATTCATATATATACTGAGTACAAAGGGTATACAAGGCAGAATCAGATATGGAAAAGGATATGTACAAAACCAATCAGAAAGGGTATTCCTTTCTTAACCTGATTCTAATTTATCTAATATTCTATTACCCCCCTCAAGAGAAGCGTGGGACTTATCGCAACGCAAATCTTGGACCGCAAGAACTCAAACTGAGGACGAGGTAACCCCTTTGTAAAGATGTCAGCAAGATGGTGGTCAGTGGGAACATGAGCAACCTTGAGCTTGCCTGAAAACACCATTTCTCGCACAAAATGATAGTCAATGTCAATGTGCTTGGCTCTCTTGTGCGAAACTGGATTCTGAGCAAGGAAGAGAGCACTATTATTATCACACAGCAAAATAGGTGGAGCACTGTCAGAAACACGCAGCAAATTCTTCAACCAAGCTATTTCTGCAGC
>JAUOBV010202979.1:0-11919 GCA_032360425.1 Rubia occidens
GGATGATGAATGGAAATCGAGCATTGGCTAACTTGAATGGAAATGTAGTGATGATTATGTGATATTTTTTAGCTTCAAAACTTGGTTGTGCTGTGTTCTAATTTTATTTTGTAGATAATGGGTTTCGTATTGAAATACTTGATGTTAAGTTGTGTCTATGACTAGTTTTGTAAGATGGGACCTATAAAAATTTCTCCAGTAAGCTGAGAAATGAGGGGCAATTTAAAGGCAGAGAAGCTATATGTTATTTAAGAGGAGATTTTTATTTTGTGGACCATTGCGATAAGGATTTGAAATTCTTAGAGGAACTCAAGCTAATGGCAGCTGAATTGGGAGTGGAAAGGCCTCTGAAGTTTTGGTTTTTTTATCCACATTTCCTGCACAACCTTGGTGTATTTTGTATCTATGGTGATACATAAATTACAAAAATTTGCATGTGGGTGAAGTTCAGTTAGATCATTGAGGTTTTGTGTGGGAAAGATAGGATTTGAGAGGGTAAATTAGAGATAAAGCACACCTTTTGTGATCTGATAATAACCTTAGAGCTATTGAATTGGATGCACAAATTCATGTTGTCAAAGATGAAGAAGAGTGTGAGCTTAATAGGGCTGAGGTAAGTGTTTTCATAGGAGGATACGGGAATGGGAGAGGGGGGAAACTAGGGGAAATGGGGTTGAGAATGGGGGGAGGGGGTTGAGAATGGTGAAAAATATGGGGATATAATGAGGGGGTTGAGAAAAATGTTTCCATAGAAGGGGAAGGGAATGAGGGGGTTAAGACTGTGAATGAGGTGGTAGATAATGGTGGGAAAAAGATATAAGGATGAGAATTAAGGAGATAAGAACACTTAGACAAATGAAAGTGTATTCATAGGAAATGAAGGGAATGAGATGGCTAAGACTAAGAGGAAATGGGGGGATGAGGATGAGAGGGATGAGAATGGTGGAAAAAGTGGGTATGCAAATGAGGGGGTTGTGAACACGAGGGTTGAGGAAAGTATATTCATAGGATGGGAAGGGAATGAGGGGCCTTGAACTGAGGGGAAACTGGGGACTAAGCATGAAGAGGCCGAGAATGGTAGAAAATACTAGGAGGATGATGTGCAGATTGAAGGTTAACCAGTTAATGATAAAATTTAGCATGTTCGAACTTCAGAATAAAAAGGGGCAGTATCAACTAATGAGGTGGACCAAATCAGCAACAACAATAGCTCTGAAGCACAACATTTTGCAAATGATGATGATTTATGCAGGGATCAAGAGATGGAGAAGAGTGCTTCAATTAGAGACAGTGATCCTAAAGTTAAAGGATGATAATGGACAAGATATGGTAGGTTTTGGTGACCAATTGCATAATCAAAATGGTGATAGAGTTGGCAGTGAATTGGAACAAAATGATCCTACAGTGAACGTAGATGGTGTGCATTAAAGTCCTTACATGGATGTTGACTCTGAGCAATGATTAGACTCTCAAGTAATCCAACTAACGCAATTGGGGGGATCCTAAAGTGGTGGTCCTGAACCTGAAAGGGACAAGACTCCACAACTTGCAACTGGTGGTGTTGATACTTCAGATATATCTGAGATTGTAACTGAGCATCCTCCTGAACCTATAAAAATCAATGAAAAATATTTTTAAAAGGAACTTGGCTAGTAAAAAAAAGGACCATATAGTGGAACATTTTATTATATTATAGATGATGAGTATAATGAAGATAGGGTAAGAGATTTAGTGGGAAATATAGTTGAAGAAGAAGGAACTATTGGAGATGATGGAGTTCAGTTTGTTGATTTTTATGCTACCATAGACATGTTGCACCCCAGATTTTAGGTGGGGTGATATTTTCCAACTCAGGGGAATTTAAGGATGCAATTTGTCATTATGCCATTTGGAAGAAGGACATTAGTTTTCCAAAAAATAAGAGGCATCATGTTGGAGTTAAGGGCAAGGCTCCCTATCCTTGAATTTTTTATTCTTCAAGAATCAACAACATTGGAAGCTTGGACTTATTCATCAAGAACTTTAATGTTGTTTTTGAAAATTGCTCTCATCCCGAGAAACGGAAATTTTTTAACTCCAAGTGGTTGGCTAAGAAGTATGTAGGAAGGATTTGAATTAATATGACAATGCCGATGAGATTCATTAGACAGACTATGACTGAATATTTTGAGGCTACAATTTCCATAAATGTAGCTTACGAAACTAGGAGGAGGGGACTTTAGTTGACAAACGAGGATTCTGTATAGCAGCACAAGAAGATATATGAGTATTTTAATGAGGTGAAGAGGAGGAATCCAGGGACTGCACTGTAGGTTGAGTTTATCCCTTTTAGGACTGAAAATGGGAGTACTCCCTTCGTCCCAGCTTAAATTGCAAAGCAATCATCATCACGTTGTTCAAGAAACATGTTTGACTGTTGATACGTCAAATAAAAATTTGATATTTAGAAACTACTTATTTAGACGAATTCAACTATATCGCATAAGATAACGTTGTTACTCATATATCAATTCAAATATGTGGTCAAATTTTGATAAAGAATAGTTTCCAAAAAGCAAGTGTGTAACTTAAGCTGAATAGAGGAAGTATAAGATTTTTGCATATATATTTTCTTTTGGGGCCGTTGAAAGAGGATTTCAAACACTTTAGGCCAATCATAGTTTTGAATATTTTTCATGTTCAGGAGACCTATCCAAGGAAAATTTTGGCAGAATGACCATTGATCCTAACGTCGTATAGTGGCCCTTTGCATGGTTAGTAGTAGAGAAGGAAGTGACAGTGCAATAGAAGTGGTTTTTGGAGCTTTTGAGGACTGATATTACCATTGACAATGAAAATCACTACACATTTATATCCAACCGGAAAAAAGGTCTAATTTTTTAAAATATGTATTTTAATTTTTACTATCCTAAGTAATTCGTTAATTAGCTAAATAATTTGATGTTTGATTCTAGGGTCTAGAGAGATCTCTGACTGAAGTGATCCCTAGTGCTACTCATCGATACTCTATGGAACACTTGTACAAGATTTTCAAGAAAAAACACTAAGGAAATTTTTGAAAAGGTTTCTTTCATCCATATTTGGGAGTGTGATAATAGAGCTACACATTAGATGGCTGAGTTAGAAGCATTTGACCATGCATCCTACTAAAATGTAAAGGAAGCTCCTCACCCTATCCATTAGTGTAAGCCTCAATTTCCTAATGCCAACTAATAATTTGTGTGAAGATTTTAAGAGTTACATACTAGATGATAGGGATAAGATGATATTGACCCTTATAGATAGTATTCGACAATGGCTTATAGAGAGAATTAGGAGAAGACTTAGCATGCTAAAATATGCTAAACCTATTGGCCCTCATATTTTGAAATTGTTAGAGAGAAGGATTAAAGATTCATTAAATAGACCCCTGTGTTTAATGCTATTGATGGGTATGAGATGAAGGGCCTCGAGAGTTCCAGGTTTGTTGTTGATGTGAGGAAAAGATGTTGCAGCTGTGGTATTTGTGAGCTTACTGGATTTCCATGTTTCCATGCAATCTCATCACTAAAAAATGTAGGAATTTAGGTTTATGATTATGTTGATGATTGCTACTCAAGGGCAAGGTTTATGACTATATTTTAGAATGTGTTTTTCCCTATTAATTGTCAAGAAACTTGGCCACCTTCTCCAAATATCCCTGTTCTTGACCCCACAAGTATCTATTAAACAATTTCGTAGGCTAAATGATGCAAAAGATTCCTTCTGCACCATCATAATATTTGGAATCGGCACAGTGTTCCATGTAAGCTCCATGACACCTGTAAAATAAGGTCCCAGGGTTTCCCGAGATCTTCCCCTTATGGCTAAATTAGTATGTATTCAATATATCAGTAGTTTTCTAGAAAAATGTCATTACCTGTTCTGCTGTTCGGATCATATATTTATGACGAATGTATTCCACAATCCCAGCGGATCATGGACCATATTCCTAGATCATAGTTTTAGTGGAGTGATTTTAGGTGAGAATCATTCCCTCTTCTAAGTTCGCTCAGGGTGGCTCGCTGTGAATGAGGTGCTGCTGTTAGCGAGGTTCCATTTCTTCAGCAAACACATATTTAGTTTGTTCACTAAGTCTCGGGGTATTATCTTTATTCCAAATGTCACGTGATTAGTGGAGGTGTCTATCATAATCCCCAACAGCAAATATGTCACTGCAAATATAGCATTCTTATTTGAAGTTGAGATAATGGACATTTAATCATTACGTAAGGAATATTAAACGTGCATTATGGGGTTAATAATTTATAGGGGTGGGGCATTGGTTTGGTTTAATCAGGTGTTAGTTTATTCAGCTTGGTTATTCAGTTTTACCCCTAAAAAGCCCAAAATTGAATCCGACCTGAATAACTCGAATTATCCTCACCAAATTCGGAATTCGGTTTCAATTTGAAATCGAATTCAACCCAAATAAACCTAATTGATTGTAACTTTTTTTAAAAATAATTACTGAAATTGTATAATTTAATCAAAATTAAATAAAAAATATGCAATCTAATTTCTACATCATCAAAATCTAGTTTTCAAAATAAAAATCCAACAAGTACAATAAAAATTCAACCATACCATTTTTAGTATTACATTTAAGATTAAATAAAAATAATTCATTTTAATATTCATCTTCAAAGCCTTTATATTCTTCAAGCCTTCAAGCACTCCACATTCACATTTACCTTCAAGCACTCCACAGATTTACTTAGGATAACTTTTGTTATTTACTTATTTCCCCAAACTTACTTAGGGTTTAGAATTTAGGGATTTTTTTTTTAAATATATATATTGTTCCTCCAACTTATATTTATTTATAGATTTAATTATGTTATTTAAAATTAATTTATATTATTTATTTAATTTATATAATTAATTACAATTCGGTATTCGGTTCGGGTTAAATATCCAAAACAACTCCAAAAACCATATTTAGAATTTTCTATATTCAATTCGGATATCTAAAAACCATATATTAAATTCAGTTAGGGTTATTCAAATTTGGATAGTTCGATTTCGGTTTGGTTTCTGGTTTTCGATTTTTTTGCCCACCCTTAATAATTGACGATGGATTGAACATTGGCTCCTTGGGTAAAGAGAATAGGGAATCCTGAATGATTATCCTTTGTATAAAAAGGTCAAGTAAATTTTAGTTGTACCTTCGTTTTAAGAGTTTTCTTACTTAAGTTTTAGGCCTTCTTCTTTAGGTAATAATTTTCTACCTTCACCTAGTATAGAAATGGAAAACTGCAGTATTTTAACTCTAACTCACGTATCATTTTAAGGGAACATTGCCCCTTTTTTATAAGCATGTAACGTTATAATCCCTTCTCTTACTGATGTTTTAATGCAGCCACCTGCGGGAATGGTTGGTGTTTACAAGTGCAAGCTTCAATATGGTCTAACTTTGCATATTCTTAAGTATATTTTATGTGTGTTTGATTCGTATAAGATTACCTTTGCCCAATTTCACCCACGTGTGATAGCAAAGTTGATTGGTTTTGAGCGGATATGCCGTAAGTTCGGTGTTATATTTAGCCTAAGCATGTTTTCTGCCAACTATCAGTTAGATTGGGTTCTTGAAACCTAGCCTTAGGTGACATTTACTTCCAATATTTTGATGAGTGATATCGTATGGTGTTTGGAAGATGTGTGGGAATGATGGGAGGCCAGTTATTTTCTTATTGCTTGTAGGGAGTCTACGATACTACCATCTTTGAATGGCAATGCATCTTTGGATCGAGAACTCATGTGGAGTAGTAAGCTGGGTTCTTTTACTAAAATGTGTGTTCATGCGATGGTGGTTGGGAGGCCTAACAATCAGGAACATATGGTGTTTTATATTTTAAATTTAATGGGGAAATGTAGCTACTTATATCCTATTTTTGTTGCTTGCTATTTTGAATTAGGTTTTGGGGATGGTTCTATTGCTAATCAGGGAATGAGTGTGTCAAGCAATCACCATGTGGATAATAGTTCAGATGGCGGTGAATGACCTAGTGGTGTTTCTCTTAAAGTTGCTCGGATGGAGTTGGAACTAATTAAAAGGCTACGCATTTTATGAGAAGAAAAGAAATCCATGATTTCTGCTCTTCGTCAAGAGTTAGCGGTTTTATAAGAGGTAGGTCTAACGGAGATGAGTGTTATGGATGATAAGTTGGTTCTAGAAGCAGGTTCCAGAGTGACTTGGCTTCGAAATTTGTAATCTACTATCGGGGCTTGAACTTATGCCCCTTGTAATTTTTTGCTTTTCATGTTTGATTATCTTTTCGAATATCATAATTTTTACTTTCATATTTGTGGTTTATTCTAAATACCCTAAAACTTTCATGAGTTTTTAGAAGTAGAAATATTATATGAGTCCTCGTGCTTCTACGAGATATGATCTTGCTAACTAACCTAGGCCCAAACAAGATGAGCTCATTTCTAAATATGCTAAAACATTAATGGTTTATTGGTTCATTCTTGGGGATCTAAATGACACATTGTGGTCTTAAGAAGCACAATCCTATTTTAGTTAATTGGTCAAGATGCAAAGACCTTAATATTTTTTGGATTTTTTTAGAAGTGGGGATAACAGATGAAGACTCGTGGTCCTACGAGGTATGATTTTTCTTGAGTTATTTGATTTATACTTTTAATATTATTGCTAATAGGGTGGGAATGGAATACGAACTTAATACTGGGTATTTCTTTTATCCTGGTTATCAGTGTGTAACTATAGAATATTTACTCTTGTTAGTTATGTATGCTAAATCGCTAGTTTTTTATTCTAACATGTGTGTTTATTTCCAATCTAGTATCGTGAAGGTTTGTTTATGAGTAGATAATGTAATTTAAATCCTATATATTAAGGTTACCAGATTGTAGATTGGGTAAGCATGGCTTATAGATAGTGGGGATTATATCCTATATAAGATTGTATCTAATGTTGTTTGGAGATTCTTATCTTGTAATCCTTGATGCCTCGAGATTTAATCTTAGCTATTTAAATCCTAGTAGTGTGTTAGCGAGTACCAGTGTTGTGTATTATGGTGCTTATGTTGAGTTAAAAAGAGTAATCTAGGATTGTTTGTAAGTTAAAGTGTGCTAAGGATCTAATTCAAGAACTATTCCTCAGAGTCCTACGAGGTTGGGTTAAAGGTCTGTTGTAGGGCTATTAAAACAATATCTACTCTATAGTAGACTTAGGCCTTTATGTATTTCTCTCCTAGACTGCCACTTGTTTTTATGTATGGGTTGTGATTTTGAAATTTGTGTTTCTGGTTGGATATGTTTAGTGTGTAAAGTGTGTGATTTGTGAGTGGGAGGTGAAATGGAGTATTGCTTGTATCGCGAGACTTGTTGTTTTCTAGTCGTATGCAAAGTTGAAATCTCTGTTTTTTCTGTGTGTTATTTATGTGTGTGTGTGTGTGTGTGTGTTGTGTTCAGGGAGAATTGAGGGTTTGCTAGCATTCGTGAGTCTGGTGGTTTTCCAGGTGTATGCAAAGCTAAGGTCTCTTCCCTATGATGTATTTGAGTGTGCATTGCAATAGAGATGACTAGCACCCTGTGGGGCCGTAATCTTGTGGAATAATTAACCTGCAGAGTGCAAGATGATGAAATATAGAATTTGTAATGGTTTTCCTATAGTCATTGCAAACTACAATAAAGTA
Organism: Rubia occidens; assembly: GCA_032360425.1. Taxonomy (NCBI): domain Eukaryota; kingdom Viridiplantae; phylum Streptophyta; class Magnoliopsida; order Gentianales; family Rubiaceae; genus Rubia; species Rubia occidens. Next base: position 7,683 of record JAUOBV010202979.1, read on the forward strand.
GCTAGTGGCAATTCAGAGTCATCCACAGAGACACTTGAATTTAAAGGTTAGTTTCACACAACCCATGATCGGGCGTCACCATTTTTTGCATTGTAAATAGCTAGTGCTTTTAACAAATGATTGAGAAGGGGGAGGGGATTGTAACTAACAAACTACTAAGCATACAAGTAACGAGATTTAAACTTTGATTAACTAGTCTTCGATGCATTTGTGTAACATGAACGACTAATGACTTTGATCTATATTCTATCACATATAACCATATAAACCTATTTTATGCATATGTCACATAGTGTGGAGATGGCCCGGAATCCCCAATGTCTATTTCACAAATGTTCGGCTTCCGTCAAAACCATCTCACCGTCTTCGTAATTAGAGATGCGCTTCATTCTTTCAATTCTTCATTCATCCTCGTCATCTCAGTCCCGATGCTGATGAGCCCCTACTTAAAAGGATCTAAGCCTTGCGTAGGTACCAACCGTTAGATACGAGTGTAAACTTTGTGAACACCGACCCTTGTCCTAGAGAGGAAAAGGAATTGGTATCTCATGATGACTCTAGGGTTAATATAACCCTAGTCACTACAAACTGCAATTACTATCTATCGGGGTAAGCCAAGGGTTTCCCCTTGTTAGGAATTTTGATACGGAAACCCTCACTCCACACTAGCCAATTAGAGTTATCATTTTTTTGGGTAAGCATTGTTCAAGGTAGCATGAATGCACTCATCTTCCGGTGTCTCGAGCCTACAAGGTCGTTAGTTTCACACTCCCAAATAGCATTAAATAGCCTAACGCAGTATTACATTATGCTAGGAATTATGGATGCATCATAAGCCATGTCATGGCATAAATCATACATGAATGGAAAATAAAATCATACACAATATTCATAGGACATGGAAAATAAGGTAATCTAAAATCTCAAAAAAATCATAAATTATATCATGAGTACGAATATTACCCAGAGAAAATAAGCTATTCTACTACTATTAAATCCATGGCATTCATTGAATTAAATTCCATGGATCTAAGAACTAAGAGAAGGAAAAAGAAGGAGAAACCTAGAGAGATAAAGTTCTTCTCTTCCTTCCTATCTACCACACTCTAAAAATCTACATTATATCTACATAAACCCTAGAAAGACTAAAGGTTCCTTCTGTAGGAGAAGATACATGGGCCTCTAAAGCCCAAGTTTGGAAAACCTAGTGCCACCCCTAATGTCATGCTGGAACGACTTGTACCATAATGCATGTGTCGGTCAGCACAACATGTGTAATCATGCACAAGGCCATCGTCTAAGCATGCTACAAAACATAACTAAGCTGACGGCCATGCCAAATTGCATGGTCCATCATCTAGGGTTTTCGTCTTTTGAGTGCACGAGATGTGCAATTGCATGTCTCGTCGTCTACACTGGAATCTCCACCTTCTCTTCATACACGGGTCGTGCAAGTTTGTATGACAATTTTTAGGCCCCAAATTTGCTGAATTAGCACAAGACATTGACATAAGTTGTGCCATTTTGCACGTCCCATGCTGATCCTTTGATGCTTCCAAAAATTGGTATTTTATTCAACTTGTATGTACTGCTACAGGTGAACCGTTGATCTGATTTAAGAGTTCTTATAATTGATGTTATCACACTCAAGAAGATTAATCCAATGATGCCACTCGTGGAAGTTTAATCTTCTTGGATTGTTCCTAGAACACGATTCAAACTTTGGGATAACAAATCATCTGCTTCTTTGTCTTCCTTCTTCGATCATTCTATCTTTTAGCAGATTTTGGCCCGTGGTCTTCAATCTTCTACCAATCTTGTGATTTCCCTTCACTAATATACTCCAAAGTGCTAACGAACAATCCACAAATAAGCTCACAAAATAAAACCTTGATGCTCATAAGGAAACAAATCCATTAGACTCAAAATAGATTATAAATGAAGCATTTAGTTATGAATGTCGAAAATGGTTATATAAACCCCTTATGATATAAACCTACCTAAATCTAGAAATATACCCACAAAATGATAACAAAGAAGATTTTAAATGCCTTAGAAAATACATGCATTTAACTTCTCATCAGGAGACAGGATCGGATCTTTACTTGTGTTAGTAGGATGGTGATTTCCTAGTTGTATGCAAAGCCGCAGTGTTATTTCTATCATCGTTAGATTGGTTTTTTGAGCAAAATTGTGGATTACATGTCTCCGAGATTCGTTCAATGAGTTTCATTGGGAAGGTATGTAATTGTTATGCAGGTGAATGGATGTGTTGGTTAAAATTAACTTTGTGTTGACTGATCCTTATTGGTAGTATACTTTTTAAGTCTAGAATAAGGGGTTTGATAGACGTGGATAGGTAAAGAGTCACGATTTTCTAAGGGGTATTATAATGCTATCCCTATTCCCTATGCATAAGTTATCTCTATAAATGGATAGTTGTGTTAGGTGTTTTACTCAATTGCAGTTTTTGTGTGTTTGTGTTGCATGTGATGATTTAGCCTTTATATTTGTTCTAGTTTGTGTGCTTTGTGTATTATGTTTTTTCTAGGGTTGTTATGAATGTGTGTAAATTTTAAGCTTCTTCTAGAAAGCATGGTATGGTTCCTGATTGTTGTTGTAACATGCCTTAAGGGTCTTGTTGGCTTATTGGTTTATTGGTAATCTATCATCGATGGGTTACTTAAGGGTGTCATCTATGTTCTGGTGATGCAAATTGTGGTAACATCCCTCACCTGATTTTCTCATTTGAGATTGTAAGTGCTTTTTTAAATTCCCTAGATCTAGGAGTATAAATAACATGTTCGTCTTTGTTTTGTAGGATTGACAATTGGGATTAACAAACTAGGGAATGGAGTTAATGGTGTTCTATGTATTCTCCAACCTGCTTCCACGGAGGTTAGGGAATACTAAGGTGAGAAGATGCATAATCTCACTTTGGCTTCGCTCTATGGGATAATTAAGCTGCATAATCGATGAAGACACTTGACTAGTTACAGGTGTTCATTCGACTATATAGTAACAGGGTATAGTATACCGCTGGCGCAAAGAGTGCCTACATTGTATACTTTCACAATTTAAGATTGGACATCCTTGTATGGGAACTTTTTACGTGACGTTACGGTTGCCTCCACCATAGCTTCCTATATGGTGAAAATATGACAACCTATGCAACTGCATCAAGCCGGGTTGGCTCCTGGCGTCGGTTCTTACGTTTTTACTATGTAAGTAGCAATATGATTTGTTGCATTTAAATTTAATAAATGTTTGACATAGATTTTACTACAAGCATGGAGGGATATAGTCTACTTATCTACTCTTTTTAGGGCTTTACAAGTTCTATATAGAGCTTCTGAGACTTATGTATATTGTATTACAAGTATAATTTTGGTAAAAGCATTTCTCTTTATTTTTATTTTTTCCCATGGAAATCTTAGTTCCATTTCTAGTTGGAAAGTTTACTTCTATTTCCATTGTGGGTAAACATATTCTACTTATGAATGACACTTTAAATTGTGCGAGGTGGTTGCTAGTATTTTACATATCTTGGTATTAACGTACCTTAGTTACGATGATGTAATTTTGAAATATATTGATGGTGTGTGACTAAACATGGTTTGGTTTTTCATGTACATCAATTACATCCTGTTCGAGGCTTTCTACTTTATCTTTATCAATATTTTCATGCTTGTATTGTAGCTGCACCTACCGACCATGTGTTTATAGTAGCTAATTTTCATCTATTAATTGTTGTTGTTCTTCATGTTCCGTCTTGCTAATATATACTGTTGTTGTCAAGTTTATTGTTTTTTATCTTTATACATGAAACCTGGTCTCCTCAGGATACCGTGAAAGCCTGAAAAGAAAAAAATTGACTCCACATATGGCGCCATGATGCTGGAAATTCCTCCCACACCACAATAATATCTATAATTGGCATAGTGTTCCATGTAAGCTACATGACACCTGCATAATAAAGGTCCAAGGTGTTGGAATAGTGTCCTTCAATCAATGTACATTTTCCATAATTTATTTTGAGGATTAATTACGGAGATAATTAATTCAGTTATTTTAAGTGATCGAAATGTTTAGCTGGAAATCGTTTTCGATCAGCTAGCATCAATTATATTGGGCTTGCAGCTTACTATGACTGATCCTATAGGGTTACACACAAGACATGAAATTGGATGAAAGAAATGACTATTGGGCTAGGAGCCTAGATAGTAATTATATGAGA